>JAFLJL010016441.1:0-29458 GCA_018398815.1 Conus ventricosus
GATCATTCCTTACAGCAGACACACGACGCCAAACTTCTCACTAAACTTATTACTTACCTCGTTCCTCGCCTAAAAAGTGGAAGAATTCCAGTGTCTGTAGTTCGAGTACCCCCCCCCCCCCCCTTCACACACACACACACACACACACACACACACACACACACACACACACACACAACTCACACACACACACACACACACACACACACACACACACACACACACACACACACACACACACACACACACACACTCCTACACTCAGACCCTTTTACTTTCCACCAAAAGACTTGGGTTCAGTTGTAGTCTGAGACGACGAGGCCCAAGCTGGCCATAATTATGCGGATTCTATCTTGGAGGTGACTGGCCCTTTTCAACGTGATGCGATTGAGGTCAGTGGAGAGTCTGAATGATAGGTTTTCTTTGCCACCCAGCTGTTCAACGGTAAATCAATATTTGATTCAGATCAGACAAGGTAATCAAGAATAAGGGCGGGGAGAGATGGGCTGACCCTTCCAGAATGCTATCCCTTAGACAGAAGAAACCTCTAACCGTTTCCTGCGCCTACGTCCATAAGCCCCCCCCCCCACCCCCCCCCCCCCCCCGTGTTTACAGTTTGTTTTCCTTTGTTTTCCTGTTGCTTTTTAAATACTTTTTCTTTTCTTTTTCGCTTTTCTTTTTTGTTGTAAAGACGGTCTTTTTTTGTGTTTCTTTTTCTTTTCCTTTTTAAAATGGGGCTTCCATCCTCCTTTGGCTGTGGAACTTTGAATTTTAACCATCCAGCTGGTTGAGCAGCGTCCGCGTAGATTTTGTATGTTGTGAAAGCAAGATCTGCTGGCACTGAAGCTGTCAACCAGTGGCGGGAGAACTAGGCTGGGACGCACGGGAGTGAGATGGGCTTTTTTTTCTTTTCTTTCCAGTTTAGTTGTTTCGGTTTTACGTCCGGCCTGTACGTCTGCGAGTTTGCCACCTTCTCTCCGTATCTTAATATTCCCGGCTCTGGGAACGGCTATTGAACTTACACGCCATCATATACACTTCTCTTCAAGGCTTTCCATGTCCTTCAAGGCCAGGATCGCATTTCAGTTTCGCCGGACTCACTTCCAATAAGCAAATAGTGCTTACTATGGGCGTAGTCATCATCTGCTCATCAGAACTTGTCAAACTCTCAGAGGTGTCAACCGCTTTAGAGTCAGAGGGCTTCCCACCTTCATAGCCAGGTTTATATGTCCTTATAGTCCGCCATTACGGCTATAGCGAACAAGTAGGGTAACTCTTGCTCCCATGATGAAACAACTCCACACCCACAAACTCCGAACAAACGGTGCTTTCGACACGGAAGGGGACGTCACCGTGTTTGTTCTGTGTGCTCTCTGTTGTCATTTCTGGTGACTGATTTCGTTTGGAGCTGTGAGCGTGTAATTCTTTCATCATGGGAGCGAGAGTTACCCTGCTTGTTTGTTCTTTACTCTTTACTGTTCCCTGCCTCATTTAAAATTTGCTTTTCACGATTTAATCTTACAAACTTAACAAAGATAACAAAAAAGAAGAAGAAAAAAAAAGAAAGAAAAACTAACCCTAACATTTTGGTGAAATGTTAAAAGGTTAAAAGTGACGAAAACTGCATAATTCGAAATTAGCAGCTAATCACGGGTCAGTGACCCGGAAGTGACATTTTATTGGAGACCAGAACGTACGTAGATGGATAAGGCGTCATTGATAGAAGATCCAAACGTCTGCATTTCTAATTCATGCTTTGAGAAAATTCCCACGGTTTTTTTTGTTTTTGTTTTTTGTTTTTTGTTTTGTTTTGTTATTCTTTCCTGCTTTTGATCTCTCTCTCTCTCTCTCTCTCTCTCTCTCTCTCTCTCTCTCTCTCTTTTTTTTTTTTTTTTTAACCATTCACAGACTGATCTTCCGAGTACACAGACGACGATGGTATGGCCTGCCCGAATAGACGGAAAATACTGCTTTTCTAGAACATGAAGACGGGCATGCAGTCTGTACTGGCTGACACCTGTCGGTCTGAAACCCGACCATTTCTCTGTCTGGCGGACCTGATGTCCTGGAGCTCAAGTACGACGTCTGCCTGAGGTACTTCTTTCAGGCTGGTTGGTTCGGCTTCTGACGACAGTCCTTGTCTGGGTCCCACTCGCACCTTCGGGTTGTATCTCTTTCTTTCAGTGTTCCCCTTCGTTGGAGTGGGATTTTCTTTTTGAAAGCGAAACGGCCACTCCTATACCTTCTCTGGTGTATTTTTTCCTTGTCTTACTTTTTCGGCATTCTTTTAACACCCCCCCCCACCTCCACCTCCCCCAACCCTCCTTCCTGTCCTTCTCCTTGATCGTTCTTCTTCTTCTTCTCTCGCTCTCTCTCTTGTGTTTGGTCGCCCTTCCACACACTTCAATCATTTGTGTTTCGTTTTTTTTTCTTTTCTTTTCCTTTTTCCCCTGCATCCTTTTCAAACTCCCTCCCTCAATCATCAACAGACAAAACTTGTTCCGAGTCACTGCCCGCACGTGTACATCTCCATAAAGGTCAAACAGCGAAAGTGCAATGAACTTCCGGAGCGCGCAGCAAACGCCACTTCCAACAAATAAATTATCCTATCTTCGTCGACTGCCTCCCCCCCCCCACCCCCCACCCCTACCCGTCTCCACCTTCTCCCCTTTCTCCCGCCCCCTCTCCTCCAAGATCTCTCCCAGCATACATATACTACGTCGTGCTGAAGTATAATGTATGCATGGAGTTGGGGGCAGCCAGCCGAGCCAGCGGCCGTTGGTTATGCATGGAATGTGTCTGCCTGTTCAAAAGCAATGGGTAAACAACAGAAGGCGAGGAGGCATATTATGCGTCGTGGCGAAACGGGTTGGGGTTCGCGCAAGGGGCAGTCGGGCCACAAAACCGACAGGAGTTCGTTGTTCACAGCTTTTGTGGTCTGTCTGTCGGGGAGGGGGGGGGGGGGGGGAGTCAGTCAGTGTGCGCAGTATGGTGGCCACAGTCCTTAGGGGGAGACAGATCACAGTTCACTGAGCGACTGGCCACAGTTCATTTAGAGACAGGCTACAGTTCATCGAGAGACAGATCACAGTTCACTGAGAGACAGGCTGCAGTTCACAAAGGGACAGGTCACAGTTCATTGAGAGACATGCTACAGTTTACAGACATGCCACAGTTCACAAAGAGACATGCCACAGTTCACAAACAGACATGCCACAGTTCACAAAGAGACACGCCACAGTGTCAGAAATAGACACGCCACAGTTCACAAAGAGACACGCCACAGTTCACAAAGAGACACGCCACAGTTCACAAAGAGACACGCCACAGTTACAAAGCGACATGCCACAGTTCACAAATAGACACTCCACAGTTCACAAATAGACATGCCACAGTTCACAAATAGACACTCCCACAGTTCACAAAGAGACATGCCACAGTTCACAATAGACACTCCACGGTTCACAAATAGACATGCCACAGTTCACAAATAGACACTCCACAGTTCACAAAGAGACATGCCACAGTGTCACAAATAGACACGCCACAGTTCACAAATAGACACGCCACTGTTCACAAATAGACACGCACAGTTCACAAAGAGACACGCCACAGTTCACAAGAGACACGCCACAGTTCACATATAGACACGCCACTTCACAAATAGACACTCCACATTCACAAGAGACATGCCACAGTTCACAAATAGACACTCCACGGTTCACAAATAGACACGCCACAGTTCACAAATAGACACGCCACAGTTCACAAATAGACATGCCACAGTTCACAAAGAGACACGCCACAGTTCACAAAGAGACATGTCACAGTTCCACAATAGACACGCCACAGTTTCACAAAGAGACACGCCACAGATTTACAAATAGACATGCCACAGTTCACAAATAGACACGCCACCGTTCACAAATAGACACGCCACAGTTTTCACAAAGAGACACGCCACAGTTCACAAATAGACATGCCACAGTTCACAAAGAGACACGCCCCAGTTCACAAATAGACACGCCACAGTTCACAAAGAGACACGCCACAGTGTCACAAATAGACACGCCACAGTTCACAAAGAGACACGCCACAGTTCACAAAGAGACACACCACAGTTCACAAAGAGACACGCCACAGTTCACAAGGGACAGGTCACAGTTCACTGAGAGACAGGCTACAATTCACAGGTCGCAGATCACTGGGAGACAGGCCATAGTTCACAGGTCACAGTTCACCTGAGAGACAGGCCATAGTTCACAAGGGGACAGTCACAGTTCACTGAGAGACAGGCTACAATCACAGTCGCAGATCACTGAGAGAACAGCTACAATTCACAGGTCGCAGATCACTGAGAGACAGGCTACAATTCACAGGCCACTGAGAGACAGGCCATAGTTCACAGGTCACTGAAAGACAGGCCACAGTTCACTGAGAGACAGGCCACAGTTCACAGGTCACAGATCACTGAGAGACAGGCCACAGTTCATAGGTCACAGATCACTGAGAGACAGCCACAGTTCACAGGACACAGTTTACTGAAAGATGACACAGTTCACAGGCCACAATTCACTGAGACAGGCTACAATTCACAGGTCACAATTCACTGACAGACTGGCTACAATCACTTAGAGACAGGCCACAATTCACTTAAGAGACAGCCACAGTTCACAGGCTACAGATCACTGAGAGACAGGCCTCGCTTCATGGGCCATAGATCACTCAGAAACAGGTCTAGTTCACAGGACACAGATCACTTAAGACAGGCCATAGTTCAAAGCCACAGTTCACTGAGATAGGTCACAGTTCACTGGCCACAGTTCACTGAGACATAAGCCATAATTCACAGGCCACAGTTCACTGAGAGACGGGAAAGGTTCACGGCTACAGTTCACTGAGAGATAGGCCATAGTTCACAGGCCACAGTTCACAGCCATAGTTCATGGAGAGACAGGCCATAGTTCACAGGCCATAGTTCACAGGCCATAGTTCATGGAGAGACAGGCCATAGTTCACAGCCACAGGCCACTGAGAGACAGGCCATAGTTCACGGGCCATAGTTCACAAGCCACAGTTCACATGAGAGACAGGCCATAGTTCACAGGCCATAGTTCACAAGCCACAGTTCACGGAGAGACAGGCCATAGTTCACAGGCCACAGTCCACTGAGAGACAGGCCATAGTTCACAGGCACAGTCCACTGAGAGACAGGCCATAGTTCAACAAGCCACAGTTCACTGAGAGACAGGCCATAGTTCACAGGCCATAGTTCACAAGCCACAGTTCACTGAGACACAGGCCATAGTTCACAGGCCACAGTTTACAAGCCACAGTTCACTGAGAGACATGCCATAGTTCACAGGCCACAGTCACGAGAGACGGGCCATAGTTCACAGGCCACAGTTCACTGAGAGACATGCCATAGTTCACAGCCACAGTTCACTGAGAGACAGGCCACAGTTCACAGGCCACAGTTCACTGAGAGACAGGCCATAGTTCACCAGGCCACAGTTCACAAGCCACAGTTCACTGAGAGACGGGCCATAGTTCACAGGCCACAGTTCACTGAGAGACATGCCATAGTTCACAGGCCACCAGTTCACTGAGAGACAGGCCACAGTTCACAGGCCACAGTTCACTGAGAGACAGGCCATAGTTCACAGGCCACAGTTCACTGAGAGACAGGCCGTATTCACAGGCCACAGATCACCGAGAGACAGCCCATAGTTCAAAGACCATCGTTTCACTGAGACACAGGCCATAGTTCACAGGCCACAGATCACTGAGAGACAGCCATAGTTCAAAGACCATAGTTCACTGAGAGACAGGCCATAGTTCACAGGCCACATTCACTGAGAGACAGGCCATAGTTCAAAGACCATAGTCACTGAGAGACAGGCCATAGTTCACAGGCCACAGATCACTGAGAGACAGGCCATAGTTCAAAGACCATAGTTTCACTGAGACACAGGCCATAGTTCACAGGCACAGTTCACTGAGAGACAGGCCATAGTTCAAAGACCAAGTTCACTGAGAGACAGGCCATAGTTTCACAGATCACTGAGAGCCAGGCCATAGTTCAAAGACCATAGTTCACTGAGAGACAGGCCATAGTTCAAAGACCATAGTTCACTGAGAGACAGGCCATAGTTCGCAGGCCACATTTCACTGAGAGACTGGCCATAGTTCACAGCCACAGTTCACTGAGACAGGCCATAGTTCACAAGCCACAGTTCACTGAGAGACAGGCCATATTTCAAAGACCATAGTTCACTGAGAGACAGGCCATAGTTCACAGGCCACATTCACTGAGAGACAGGCCATAGTTCAAAGACCATAGTTCACTGAGAGACAGCCATAGTTCACAGGCCACAGTTCACAGAGAAACAGGCCATAGTTCACAGGCCACAGTTCACTGAGAGACAGGCCATAGTTCAAAGACCATCGTTCACTGAGACACAGGCCATAGTTCAAAGACCATAGTTCACTGAGAGACAGGCCATAGTTCACTAAGGGACATGCCCTAGTTCACTGAGGGACAGTCCATATTTCAAGACCATAGTTCACAGGTCACAGATTACTGAGAGACAGGCCATAATTCACAGGCTACAGATCACTGATGGACAGGCCATAGTTCACAGATCACTGGGAGACAGCTATAGTTCACAGATCACTGGGAGACAGGCCATAGCTCACAGATCACTGGAGACAGGCTATAGTTCACAGATCACTGGGAGACAGGCCATAGTTCACAGATCACTGGAAACAGGCCATAGTTCACAGATCACTGGGAACAGGCCATAGTTCACAGATCACTGGAGACAGGCTATAGTTCACAGATCACTGGGAGACAGGGTATAGTTCACAGATCACTGAGAGACAGGCCATATTTAGATCACTGAGACAGGCCATAGTTCACTGAGAGACAGGCCATAGTTAACTGAGAGACAGGCCATAGTTCAAAGACCATAGGTCATAGGCCATAGTTCACTAAGAGACCAGGCCATAGTTCAAAGAGCATTGTTCACAGGCCACAGTTCACTGAGAGACAGCCATAGTTCGCTGAGAGACAGGCCATAGTTCACTGGGAGACAGGCCATTGTTCACTGAGAGACAGGCCATAGTTCAAACACCATAGTTCACAGGCCACAGTTCACTGAGAGACAGTCTATAGTTCACTGAGAAACAGGTCATAGATCACAGCCCATAGTTCACTGAGAGACAAGCCATAGTTCACTGAGAGACAGGCCATAGTTCACTGAGAGACAGGCCACAGTTCACTGAGAGCCAGGCCATAGTTCACTGAGAGACAGGCCATAGTTCAAAGACCATAGTTCACAGGCCACAGTTCACTGAGAGACAGTCTATAGTTCACGGCCATAGTTCACTGAGAGACAGGCCATAGTTCACGGGCCATAGTTCACTGAGAGACAGGCCATAGTTCACAGGCCACAGTTCACAGGCCACATTTCACTGAGAGACAGGCCATACTTCACAGGCCACAGTTCACAGCCACACTTCACTGAGAGACAGGCCATAGTTCACGGGCCATAGTTCAGCGGCCATAGTTCACGGGCCATAGTTCACTGAGAGACAGGCCATAGTTCACGGGCCATAGTTCACAGGCCACACTTCACTGAGAGACGTGTCACAGTTCACGGGCCATAGTTCATGGGCCATAGTTTCACAGGCCACACTTCACTGAGAGACAGGCCATACTTCACGGCCATAGTTCACTGAGAGATATGTCATAGTTCACGGGCCATAGTTCACGGGCCATAGTTCACTGAGACATGCCATAGTTTCAGCGGCCATAGTTCACAGGCCACACTTCACTGAGAGACATGCCATAGTTCACGGGCCATAGTTCACTGAGAGACAGGCCATAGCTCACAGGCCATAGTTCACAGCCATAGTTCACTGAGAGACAGGCCATAGTTTCACAGGGCCCCAGTTCACTGAGAGACAGGCCATAGTTCACTGAGAGACAGGCCATAGTTCACGGGCCATAGTTCACTGAGAGACAGGCCATAGTTCACGGGCCATAGTTCACTGAGAGACAGGCCAAAGTTCACGGGCCATAGTTCACTGAGAGACAGGCCATAGTTCACAGGCCACAGTTCACAGGCTACATTTCACTGAGAGACAGGCCATAGTTCACAGGCCACAGTTCACATGCCACACTTCACTGAGAGACAGGCCATAGTTCACGGGCCATAGTTCATGGGCCATAGTTCAAGGCCACACTTCACTGAGAGACAGGCCATACTTCACGGGCCATAGTTCACTGCGATATATGTCATATTCTACGGGCCATAGTTCACGGGCCATAGTTCCCTGAGAGACATGCCATAGTTCATGGGCCATAGTTCACAGGCCACACTTCACTGAGAGACAGGCCATAGTTCACGGGCCATAGTTCATGGGCCATAGTTCACAGGCCACACTTCACTGAGAGACATGCCATAGTTCATGGGCCATAGTTCTCTGAGAGACATGCCATAGTTCACGGGCCATAGTTCACAGGTTACACTTCACTGAAAGACATGACATAGTTCACGGGCCATAGTTCACTGAGAGACAGGCCATAGTTCACAGGCCATAGTTTCACTGAGAGAAGGCCCTAGTTCCAGGCCACACTTCACTGAGAGACATGCCATAGTTCACGGGCCATAGTTCACTGAGAGACAGGCCATAGTTCACAGGCCATAGTTCACGGGCCATAGTTCACTGAGAGACAGGCCATAGTTCACAGGCCACACTTCACTGAGAGACATACCATAGTTCAAGGGCCATAGTTAACAAGCCACAGCTCACTGAGAGACAGGCCAAGTTCACAGGTCACAGTTCACTGAGAGACATGCCACAGTTCACGGGCCATAGTTCACGGGCCATAGTTCACTGAGAGACATGCCATAGTTCACGGGCCATAGTTCACAGGCCACAGTTCACTGAGAGACATGCCATAGTTCACAGACCATAGTTCACGGCCATAGTTCACTGAGAGACAGGCCATAGTTCACGGGCCATAGTTTCACTGAGAGACAGCCATAGTTCACGGGCCATAGCTCACTGAGAGACATGCCATATGTTCACGGCCATAGTTCACTGAGAGACAGGCCAAGTTCTACGGCCATAGTTCATGAAGACAGGCATAGTTCACAGGCCACAGTTCACAGGCCACATTTCACTGAGAGACAGTCCATAGTTCACAGGCCACATTTCACTGAGAAACAGGCCATAGTTCACGGGCCATAGTTCACTGAGAGACAGGCCATAGTTCACAGGCCACAGTTCACAAGCCACGTTCACTAGAGATACGGGCCATAGTTCACAGGCCACACTTACACTGAGAGACATGCCATAGTTCACGGCCATAGTTCACTGAGAGACATGCCATAGTTCAGGCCATAGTTCACAGGACATATTCACTAAGAGACAGCCATACTTCACGGCCATAGTTCACTGAGAGACAGCCATAGTCACAGGCCATAGTTCACAAAACTGCCATATTCACGAGAGACACCATAGTTCACAGGCCACACTTCACTGAGAGACATGCCATAGTTCACGGGCCATAGTTCACTAAGAGACATGCAATAGTTCACGGGCCATAGTTCACAGGCCACACTTCACTGAGAGACATGCCATAGTTCACGGGCCATAGTTCACTGGATAGACAGCCATAGTTAATGGCCATAGTTCACGGCCATAGTTCACTGAGAGACATGCCACTGTTCCACGGGCCAGATTCACGGGCCATAGTTCACGGGCCATAGTTCATGGGCCATAGTTCACAGGCCACACTTCACTGAGAGACAGGCCATAGTTCACGGCCATAGTTCACTGAGAGATATGTCATAGTTCACGGCCAGAAGTTTCACGGCCAAGTTCACTGAGAGACATATCCAGCTCAGATTCACAGGGCCATAGTTCACAGGCCACACTTCACTGAGAGACAGGCCATAGTTCACGGGCATAGTTCACTGAGGGACAGGCCATAGTTCACGGCCATAGTTCACAGGCCATATTCACTGAGAGACATGCCATAGTTCACAGGCCATAGTTCACTGAGAGACAGCAATATTTCACAGGCCACACTTCACTGAGAGACATGCATAGTTCACAGGCCACAGTTCACGAGAGACAGGCCATAGTTCACGGCCTAGTTCACTAAAGAGGACATGCCATAGTTCACAGGCCACAGTTCACTGAGAGACATGCCATAGTCACGGGCTATAGTCACTGGAGACAGGCCATATTTAAACAGACCATAGTTCACGGGCCATAGTTTCACTGAGAGCATGCATAGTTCACAGGCCACATTCACTGAGAGACAGGCCATAGTTCACAGGCCACAGTTCACTGAGAGACAGGCTATAGTTACGCAGCCACAGTTCACTGAGAGACAGGCCATAGTTTCACGGCCATAGTTCACAGGCCACACTTCACTGATGGGACATGCCATAGTTCACAGGCCACAGTTCACTGAGAGACATGCCATAGCTCACGGGCCATAGCTACATGGCCATGGATTCACAGGCCACTTCCTTCACTGAGAGAACTGCCCACAGTTCACGGGGCCATAGTTCACGGCCATAGTTCACGGCCATAGTTCATGGGCCCATAGTTCACAGCCACAGTCACTGAGAGACAGGCCATAGTTCACGGACCATAGTTCACTGAGAGATATTCCATAGTTCACGGGCCAAGTTTCACGGGCCATAGTTCACTGAGAGACATGCCATAGTTTCACGGCCAAGTTCACAGGCCACATTCACTGAGAGACATGCCATAGTTCAAGGGCCATTATAGGTTCACTGAGAGACATGCATAGTTCACGGCCATAGTTCACAGGCCACACTTCACGAGAGACATTGCCATAGTTCACGGGCCAATTCACTGAGAGACAGGCCATAGTTCACAGGCCATAGTTCACTGAGAACAGCATAGTTCACAGGCCACAGATTCACGAGAGACAGCCATAGTTCACAGGCCATAGTTCACGGGCCATATTCACTGAGGACACATAGTTCACGGTCATAGTTCACTGAGAGACAGGCCATAGTTCAGGCCATAGTTCACTGATAGACAAGCCATAGTTCACGGGCCATAGTTCACTGGAAGAGACAGGCAAAGTTCACGGCCATAGTTCACTGAGAGACAGGCCATTCCAGTTCACGAGGCCACAGTTCCAGCCACATTTCACTGAGAGACAGCCATAGTTCACAGGCCACAGTTCATGCCACACTTCACTGAGAGACAGGCCATAGTTCACGGCCATAGTTCACGGGCCATAGTTCACAGGCCACACTCACTGAGAGATAGCCATAGTTCATGGGCCATAGTGTCACAGGGCCACACTTCACTGAGAGACAGCCAACTTCACGGCCATAGTTCACTGCGATTATAGATCCATAGTTCACGGCCATAGTTCACAGGCCACACTTCACTGAGAGACAGCCATAGTTCACGGCCATAGTTTCAGGGCCATAGTTCACAGGCCACACTTCACTGAGAGACATGCCATAGTTCAGGGCCATAGTTCACTGAGAGACATGCCATAGTTCACGGCCATAGTTCACAGTTACACTTCACTGAAGACATGACATAGTTCACGGGCCATAGTTCACTGAGAGACAGGCCATAGTTCACAGGCCATAGGTTCACTGAGAGACAGCCATAGTTCCAGGCCACACTTCACTGAGAGACATGCCATAGTTCACGGCCATAGTTCACTGGAGTACAGGACACCCATAAGTTCACAGGCCATTGTTCACGGCCATAGTTCACAGGCCACACTTCACTGGGTAGCACCATACATAGTTCACAGGGCCATAGTTAACAAGCCACAGATCACTGAGAGACAGCCATAGTTCACAGGTCCACAGTTCATGGAGACATGTCACAGTTCAAGGGCGCCATAGTTCACGGGCCATAGTTCACTGAGAGAGCATCCAGCATATTCACGGCCATAGTATACACCTAGGCACACACTTCACTGAGAGACAGCCATAGTTCACTAGGCCATAGTTCACGGGCCATAGTTCACTGAGAGACAGGCCATAGTTCACGGGCCATATTCACTGAGAGACAGGCCATAGTTCACGGGCCATAGTTCACTGAGAGACAGGCCATAGTTCACGCCATTAGTTCACTGAGAGACAGGCCATAGTTCACGGCCATTAAGTATTCACTGAGAAGGACAGGCCATAGCTCAAGGCCCTAGTTCACAGGCCACATTTCACTGAGAGACAGTCCATAGTTCACAGGCCACACTCACTGAGAGAGCAGGCCATAGTTCACGGGCCATAGTTCACTGAGAGACAGCCGCCATAGTTCACAGGCCACAGTTCAAAAGGCCACAGTTCACGAGAGACTGGCCATAGTTCACAGGCCACACTTCACTGAGAGACATGCCATAGTTCACGGGCCATAGTTCACTGAGAGACATGCCATAGTTCCTGGGCCATAGTTCACAGTGACCCTTCACTGAGAGACAGGCCATACTTCACGGGCCATAGTTCACTGAGATATATGTCATAGTTCACGGCCATAGTTCACTGAGACACCATGCCATATCTTACGGGCCATAGTTCACGGGCTACACTCCACTGAGAGACATGCCACAGTTCACGGCCATAGTTCACGGGCCATAGTTCACTAGCAGGCCATAGTTCAAGGCCACACTTCACTGAGACAGCATAGTTCACGGGCCATAGTTCACGGAGAGATAGAGTCCATCGTTCACGGGCCATAGTTCACTGAGAGACATGCCACAGTTCACGGGCCATAGTTCACAGGCCACACTTCACTGAGAACATGCCATAGTTCACCAGCCACACTTCACTGAGGAGATACAGCCATAGTTCACGGGCTATAGTTCACTGAGAGACAGGCCATAGTTCACAGGCCATAGTTCACGGGCCATAGGTTTCACTGAGAGACAGCCATAGTTCACGGCCACAGTTCACTGAGAGACAGGTCATAGTTCACGGGCCACAGTTCACAGGCCACACTTCACTGAGAGACATCCATAGTTTCACAGGCCACAGTTCACTGAGAGACAGGCCATAGTTCACGGGCCAAAGTTCACTGAGAGACAGGCTATAGTTCACAGGCCACAGTTGTCACTGAGAGACAGGCCATAGTTCCGGGCCATAGTTCACAGGCACACTTCACTCAGGACATGCCATAGTTCACAGGCCACAGTTCACTGAGAGACATGGCAAGTCGCATAGTCCACGGCCATAGTTCATGGGGCCATGTTCACAGGCCACACTTCACTGAGAGACATGCCACAGTATCACGGGCCATAGTTCACGGCCATAGTTCACGGCCATAGCTTCATGGGCCCATAGTTCACAGGCCACACTTCACTGAGAGACAGGCCATAGGTCATGGGCCATAGTTCACTGAGAGATATGCATAGTTCACGGGCCATGATGTTCACGGGCTATAGTTCATCTGAGAGACATTGCCATAGTTACATGGGCCATAGTTCACAGGCCACACTTCACTGAGAGACAGCCATAGTTCACGGGCCATAGTTCACTGAGAGAACTATGCCTCTCTCAGTGAAGTTAGGCCTGTGAACTATGGCATGTTCCATGAAGTGTGGCCTGTGAACTATCCTGTCTCTCAGAACTATGGCCCGTGAACTATGGCAGTCTCTCAGTGATAGTGTGGCCTGTGAACAGGCCCGGGAACTTACGGCCTGTCTCCAGGAACTTGGCCGTGAACTATGCCTGCTCTCAGTGAAGTGTGCCTGTGAACATGGCCTGAACTATGGCATGTCTCTCATGAACATGCCGAAACTTCTGGCCGTAACTATGAACATATCGCCATGTACTATGGCGTGAATAGGCCGGCTCTCAGTGAAGTTGCCTGTGACTATAGCCAGAACTATGGCCGTAACTATGGCCGTGAACTATGGCCACTGGAACTGCATGGCAGTCTCTGAGGAACTATCCGGCCTTTGAACTATGGCCCATTGAACTAGGCCTGTCTCTCAGTGAACTATGGCCCGTAACTATGGCATGTCTCTCAGTGAAGTGTGGCCAGTGAACTATGGCCCGTGAACTATGCATGTCTCCATTGTCACTATGGCCCCTGAACTAAGCATGTCTCTCAGTGAAGTGTGGCCATGTTGACCTATTGGCCCGTAAACTATGCCGTAAACTATGCCTGTTCTCAGTGAAGTTGGCCTGTGAATTGGCCATGAACTATCCCGGCTCTTCAGTGAACTGTGCCTGTGAACATGCCTGATCTCACGTGAACAAGGCCCTGGAACTATGCATGTCTTTCAGGTGAAGTGTAACTGTAAACTATGGCCCTGTGACTATGGCATGTCTCTCAGGAACTTCGACCCATGAAACATGAATGTCCCAGTCATGAAGTGTGGCCTGTGAACTATGGCCATGACTATGACCCATAGTAACTATCATGTCTCTAGTGAAGTGTGGCCTGTGACTATGGCCCATGAAAAACTATGGCATGTCTCTTCATGAAGTGTGCCTTGTAACGATATTGCCTAAACTAGGCCCGTATCTATGGCCTGTCACTCAGTGAAGGCGTGGCCTGTTACGAAGACTGGCCTGTGACTATGGCCTGTCTCTCATGAAATGTGCCTGGGACTTGGCCTGTGTAACTATGGCCTGTCTCTCAGTGGAACTAGTGCCGTGAACTATGGCCTGTTCTCAGTGAACCTACTGGGCAGAACTATGGTCTGTCAGATCAGTGAACATGGCCTGAACTATGGCCATGTTCTCTCATGAACTATGGCCTGTAGAACTATGCCTGAGAACGTATGGTCCTTTCATGGCATTACATGGCCTGAACTATGGCATGTCCTATCAGTGAAGTGTGGCCTGTGAACATGCCGTGACTATGCATAGTCTCTCAGTGAACTATGGCCCTGAACTATGGCATGTCTCTCAGGAAGTGTGTCCTGTGAAACATGGCCGTTGAACTATGGCATGTCTCTCAGTGAACTATGGCCGTGAACTCTGGCCCGTGAACTATGGACATATCTCTCATGAACTATGGCCTGCACTAGGCCTGTTCACATGAAGTGTGCCAGTGAACTATGGCCATGAACTATGGCCCGTGTAACTATGCCGTGAACTATGCCGAGAACTTGGCATGTCTCTCATGAAGTGTGGCCTGAGATCTAGGCCGTAACTAGGCATGTGTCATGAGACTATGGCACCGGAATTATGGCCCGTAACTATGACATATAGCTCATGAACTATGCCCGTAAGTATGGCTTGTCTCACTGAACTAGGCCTGAACAGGCCTGTTTCATGAAGAGGCCGGCATGGCACTGGCATGCTCTCAGTGAAAGCGAACTATGGCCTGTGAATATGCTTCCATGAACTATGGCCGTAGTTCTCTCAGTGAAGTTGGCCTCTGGAGACAGGCATAGTCACAGGCCACAGTTCACAGGCCACATTTCACTGAGAGACAGCCATAGTTCACAGGCCACACTTCACTGAAGACAGGCATAGTTCACGGGCCATAGTCACTGAGAGACAGGCCATAGTTCCGGCATAGTTCACAGCACATCATGAGAGACGGCATATTCACAGGCCAATCACTGAGCATCTGCCATAGTTCACGGCCATAGTTCATGAGAACCTGCCATAGTTCCGGGCCATAGTTCACAGGCACACTTCACTGAGAGACAGCCTATTCACGGCCTAGTTCTGGATATTCAAGCTTCACGGGCCATAGTTCACTAGAGACAAATGCCATATTTACGGGCCCCTATTCACAGGTCATCACTGAAAGAAGACATAGTTTACGGGGCCTAGTTCACGGGAAGCAGGCCATAGTTCAAGGCCATATTTGGTTCATGGGGAAGAATTGGCCATAGTTACAAAAACATTTTGGGTTATGAGAGAACAGGATAGTTCCAGGCCAATTCATGAGAAAGCCATAGTTTTACAGGGCCCCTTTACAGTGCAACAGGCAATACGAGGAAGGCCATGTTTCCCGGGGGCCTAGTTTTAAAAGGGCCCCACTTTAAATGAAGACATGCCATAGGGTTCATGGGCCCCTAGTTCACAGGCCCCACTTTACTGAGAGACGGCCATACGTTCACGGGGCCTTTTTCACTGGAATATGTCATAAATTCACGGGCCCCCGTTCACAAAGGGCCCTAAAATTTACTAGAACATGCCAAAGTTCCCCGGGCCAAGTTCACAGGGCCCCCACTTCACGGGGAAAAACAGGCCCTAATTTTACGGGCCATTTGTTTTATGGGTTCCAAAGTTCACAAAGGGCCCCACTTCACTTTAAAAAAACAAGCCATTTTCAAAGGGCTAGTTTTACTGAGAGACATGGGCCCTAGGGTTTACCGGGGCCCAAAAAACACAGGTTTCACTTCACTGAAAGACATGACAAATTTCACGGGCCCAAATTTTACTGAGAGACAGGCCCAAAAGGGTTTTTTTCCCGGCCACAGTTCACAAGCCACATTTTTACTGGAAACGGGGCCCTAGGTTTAAAAGGGCCCCACTTCACGAGAACCCATAGTTCAAGGGGCCCAAAATTTCATTGAAACATTTCCCAAAATTTTCCCCGGGCCATAGTTCCCCAGGGCACACTTCACGAAGACAGGCCATACCTTTTTAAAGGGGCCCTAGTTCCTGAATAAAATGTCATGTTCACGGGCCCCAAAATTCAGGGGCCAAATTTAAAACGGGGCCCTAGTTAAATGAGAACAAGCCCAAAAATTCACCCGGGGCCCTAGTTTTACAGGCCACACTTTCCCCTGAGAGACATGCCACATTCAAACCGGGGTAAAAGGGTTTACGGGCCAAAGTTTACGGGCCATATTCATGGGGGCCCTAGTTGACCCGGGCCAAAACTTCACTGAGAGAAAAAAGCCTAGTTCATGGCCAAGTTCACGGAGAGATAATTTAAAGATTTACGGGGGCCCGAGTTCACGGGGGCCCTAGTTTTACGGGGAAACAAGGGCCCTATTCCCCGGGCCCCAAAATTCACGGCCACCTTCACTGAGAAAAAATGCCATAGTTTTACGGGCCCAAAAAAACGGGGAGCCCGCCTAGTTTAGGGGGGGGGGGCCCTAGTTCACAAACCACACTTTTACTGAGGAAAATGCCATAGTTTTCCCCGGGGCCCAAAATTTACTGAGAGACAGGCCATAGTTTTCCCCGGGCCATAATTCACAGGCCCCTAGTTCACAAACCCTAGTTTTACTGAGAGGCAGGCCTAGTTTCCCCGGCCCACATTCACGGGGAACCGGGCCCTAGTTCAAAAGGCCATAGTTCAAAGGGCCCCAAAATTTACTGAGAGAAAAGGCCATAAATTCACAAGGGGATAGTTCACTGAAAAACAACCAATTAAGGAATCCCCTGGGGCCAATGGGGGGTTTAAATGAGAACGGCCAAAGTTTCACCGGGGCCCCTAGTTCACGAGGACAGGCCCAAAATTCACAAAGGGCCCCAGTTCCAGCCCCCATTTTTACTGGAGAGACGGGCCCAAATTTTACAGGGCCCCACTTCCCCTGAGGGGACAGGGGGAAAGTTCCCGGGGGCCCTAGCTCACTGAAGACCCGGCCATATTTTTACACAGGCCCCATTTTACAAGCCACAGTTTCCCCTGGGGAGACGGGGCCCAAAATTTACAAGGGCCCCCCTTCACTGAAGACATGCCAAAGTTCACCGGGGCCTTTGTTTTACTGAAGAAAACATGCCATTTTTCCTGGGGCCTAGGGTTTTCAGGACACACTTCAAATGAAGGGCAGGCCAAAACTTCACGGGGCCCAAAATTTCCCCGAGAAAATTTTTGGCCCAAATTCAAAGGGGGATGTTCACGGGCCAAAGTTTTACTTGGGCACATCCATAGTTTTACGGGCCATAGTTAAAAAAAGGGCCCCACTTTACTGAGAGACATGCCACAGTTCACCGGGGCCCTAGTTCACGGGCCCCTAGTTTTTAAGGGCCATAGTTTTACAGGCCCCACTTCACTGAGAGACAGGCCCCTAGGGTTTACGGGGGAAGTTCACGAGAGATATGTCCATAGGGTTTAAAGGGGGCCCGATTTTACGGGGGATATTTTACTGAAGGACCGGGGCCCTAGTTTTACGGGGGCCCTAGTTCACTGAGAGACAGGCCATAGTTCACAGGCCACCCGTTCACAGGCCACATTTTTAAATGAGGACAGGCCCCTTTTTTCAGGCCACACCCTTTACTGAGAGACAAAAACCAAATTCACGGGCCATAGTTACTGAGAGACAAAGGGCCCTAGTTTTACCGGCCACATTTACAAACCAAAAGTTCAAAATGAGAAACCGGCCATAGTTCACAGGGGCCCCCTTCACTGGGGAGAAAATCCCAAATTTCCCCCGGGGCCCAATTCACTGAGAACCTGCCCCTAAATTTTTCCGGGCCCTAGTTTTACAGGACCCATTTACTGAGAGGCCCGGCCAAAACTTTACGGGCCATAGTTCACTGAGATATATGTCCTAGTTCACGGGGCCCAAAATTTCCCCCGGGGGCCCTAGTTTTCCCCGGACACATGCCATAAATTTTTCGGGGCCCTAGTTTTACCCGGGCCCCCACTTCAAAGAGAGACATGCCACAGTTCACGGGCCATATTTCCACGGGCCATATAGTAGTTCAAGGGCCATAGTTTACAAAGCCACACTTTTACCTTTAGAGACAGGGCCCCAAAATTTTACGGGTCCCTAGTTCAAAGGAGAGATTTTGTCATATTTTAAAGGGGGCCCTAGTTCACTGAGAGACATGCCATATTTTTACGGGGCCCTAGTTCACAGGGCCCCACCCTTTCCCGAGGACCCTGAAAAGGGGGCCGGGGCCATAGGGTTTACAGAGGACAGGCCATAGTTTTCCCAGGCCCCCAGTTTACGGGCCCTAGTTCACTGAGAGACAGGCCCATAGTTTTTAACCGGGGCCGGGTATTCCCCTGGCGAAGCAGGCCATAGTTTTCCCCAAACAGGGCCATAAATTCACTGGAACAGGCCATAGTTCAAGGGCCAAAGTTCACTGATAGACAGGGCCCAATTCACGGGGCCCTAGTTTTACGGGCCTATTTTACTGAGAGAAAGGCCATAGTTCAAAAGGGCCAAGTTTTACTGAGAGACCCGCCCAATTTCACGGCCACGTTCACCGGCCACATTTCCCCTGGGGATACAGGCCCTTTGTTCACCAAAGGGCCCCCTTCACTGAAACAGGCCATAGTTCACGGGCCATATTTTACTGAGGGGACAGGCCCTAGTTTTACAGGCCCAGTTTTTACCAAAACCCCAGTTCACTGAAGAACGGGCCATAGTTCCAAGGCCAAAATTCCTGAGAGACATGGGCCCTAGTTCACGGGGGCCCTAGTTCACTGAGAGACATGGGAAAAGTTTCCTGGCCATAGTTCACAGGGCACACTTCACTGGAGACGGGCCCTACTTCACGGCCATAGTTAACTGAGATATATTAATAGTTCACGGGGGCCCAAATTCACGGGCCCCTAGTTTTTACGGGCCATAGTTTTACTGAACACATTTTCCAATTTTTTTTCAGGGGGGGGAAAAATTTTAAGGGGGGGGGCCCCCATGGGACACGGGCCCCAAATTCAAAAGGGGCCCCAATTTACGGGCCAAGTTCCCCAAACGGGGCCCAAATTCCCCTGGAGGCCATAGTTGACAGGCCCCCAAATTCCCCTGAGAAGAGGGCCCTATTTCCCTTTTTCCATGTTCCCCGGAGAGATTGTCATAAAAATTCCCCAAAGGGCCCGGGGGGGGGGGGTTTACGGCCAAAGTTCCCCTGAGAACAAAGCCCTAGTTCACGGGGCCCTTTGTTCACAGGCCACACTTTTTTTGAGAAACATGCCCTAGTTCCGGGGGGAAAAGTTCACTGAGAGACATGCATAAAAATAACGGGGGGGGGAAAGGGGGGGGTTAAAAAAAAGGGAAATTTTATGGGCACCGGGGCCCTAGTTCACAAAACCCAAATTCACGAAAAAAGAAAATTCCATAGTTTACGGCCATAATTCACTGAAGGGGCAGCCATAGTTCACGGGGCCAAATTTTACAGGCCAAAAGTTTTTACGGGGCCCTTTTTCACTGAGAGCCCGGCCCCTAGTTTTACCGGGGCCCTAGTTTTACAGGGAGACCCGGCCATAGTTTTACGGGGCCCCAATTAAAAAATTTCCCCTGGAAAAAAAGGGGCCCTAGTTCCCCCAGGGGCCCCAATTCACTGAAAACAGGCCAAAAGTTCACCGGCCAAGTTCACCTGGGGCCCCAATTTTACTGGGAGACAGGCATAGTTCACGGGCCCCAATTCCACTGAAGACAGGCCCCTCCAAAATTCCAAAAAGGCCATAGTTCACGGGGGCCCTTTGTTCCCTTTAGAGACAGGCCATAGTTCACGAGGGCCAAATTTTACTGAGAGACGGCCCCCTAGTTCACGGGCCCCAAATTTTACTGAGAGACAGGGCCCTATTTCCCAAAAACGGCCAAGGTTTACTGAGAAAACCCAGGGGCCCTAGTTTTACGGGGGCCAATTAGGTTTCACTTTAGAGACAGGCCATATTTTACCCGGCCAACATAAACCCCCGGGCCCCAATTTCACCGGGAAGAACAAAAGGGCCATAGTTCACAAGGGCCCCACACCCCTTTCACTGGAGACAGGCCAATTTTAAACCCCAATTTTACGGGCCCCATAGGGTTTACCTGAGAGAAAAGGCCCAAAGTTCACCGGGCCCCAGTTTTACAAACCACTTTCACTGAGAAACGGGCCCAAAATTCACCCGGCCCCCACTTTCACTGAGAGACATCCAAGTTTCCCCGGGCCAAAATTCACGGGGAGACAAGGCCCAAAATTCACGGGGCCCTAGTTCCCCTGAGAGACAAACCATTTTTCACGGCCTAGTTCACTGAGAAAAACAGGCCATAGTTCAAAGGCCATAGTTCACAGGCCATAGTTTACAGGGCCCTAGTTCAAATGGAGAAAAGGGCCCTAGGTTTTACCGGGGCCCTAGTTTTACTGACCCGACAGGCCATAGTTCACGGGCCATAGTTCACTGAGAAAACAGGCCATAGTTCACGGGGCCCCCTTTTTACTGAGAGACAGGCCCCTAGTTCACAGGCCCCAAGTTCCCAAGGCCACATTTCACTGAGAGAAAGGCCCCTAGTTTCCCCGGGCCCCAATTCATAGAACAGGCCATAGTTTTAAAAGGGCCATGTTTTTAAAGGGCCAAAAGTTTTTACATGCCCCCCCTTTTACTGAGAGACATGCCATAGTTTTATGGGCCATATTTACAGGGGCCCCACTTTACTGAGAGACAGCCATACTTTTACGGGCCATAGTTCACTGAATAAAATGTTTATATTCACGGGCCATAGTTTTTACGGGCCATAGTTTTACTGAGAGACATCCATAATTTTTACGGGCCCTGTTTTACAAGGGGCCCCACACACTGAGAGACAGGGCATAGTTCACGGGCCATAGTTCCCTGGGGCCCTAGTTCACCCGGGCCCCCAAATTTACTGAGAACATGCCATAAATTTTTAGGGTCAAATTCCTTTACTGAGAGACATCCAAAAGTTTTACGGGCCCTAGTTCACGGTTTTCCCCTTTCCCCGAAAGAAAATGACATAGTTTACGGGCCCCTGTTCACTGAGAGACAGGCCATAGTTTTTACGGGGCCAAGTTTACTGAGAGACCCGGGCCCTAGTTCCCCAGGCCCATAAAAATTTTTACTGAAGAAGGCCTTAGTTCACAGGCCAATTTTACTGAGAACAGGCCCCTAGTTTTTTGGGCCAATTAAGTTTTCCCCTGGAACCCCCAGGTTCATAAGTTCCGGCCAAAGTTCACCCGGCCCCCACTAAAAAACCCAAATAGGGCCAAAAGCCGGGGCAAAATTCCCAGGCCATAGTTCACGGGCCATAGGTTTTACGGGGCCATAGTTTTAGGGGGGCCCTAGTTTTACAAAGGGCCCCACTTTACTGAGAGAAAAGGGGTAGTTCACGGGGCCCCAAAAATTTATTGGATTTCCCCTAATTTCAAACGCCCAAATTTTAGGGGCCCTGGGTTTTACTGAGAGACATGCCATAGGGTTCCCCGGGCCCATATTCACCCGGACACTTCACTGAAAAAACAGAAAATTTTACCGGGGGGCCCTAGTTTTACTGGGAGAAACAGGGGCCCTATTCACAAAGGGCCAATTCACTGAAGACCTTTCCATAGTTTTCACGGCCATATTTTACCGGGAGACAGGCCATAGTTTTACAATTTTTTTGGGGGGCCCAAAATTTACTGAAGACAGGCCAAAATTTTACGGCCATAGTTCATCCTATTTGAAAAGGGGCCAAAAGAAAACACTGGCCCATATTCCCCTGAGAGGGCCCGGGGAAAGTTTTTACGGGCCATAGTTTTAAAGGAAACCCCGGGCCCTAGTTCCAAAAGGCCAAGTTCACAGGCCACACATCACTGAGAACAGGCCATAGTTTTAAAAGGCCACAGATTCCCCAGGCCAATTAAAGGGAACAGGCCATAGGGTTAAAAGGGGTCCATATTTAAAGGGCCATATTCAACAGGCCCTCACTTAAAAATGCAAAAAATTTTATGGGAATTTAGGGGGACATGGGAAAGTTCAGGGCCCCTAGGGTTTACAAACCACACTTCACTGAAGACAGGCCAAAATTACGGGGCCTAGTTCACTTTAAAAAGCCCTAATTTACGGCCATAGTTCCAGGCCATAGTTCACTAGAACAGGCCATAAAACCCCGGGCCCTAGTTCAAAAAAGGCCAACACCCTTTTACTGAGAGACAGGCCATGTTCACGGGCCATAGTTTTCAGCCAAATTAAAAATTTACAGGCCACAATTTTTCTGAAGACAAAAGGGCCCCTAGTTCAAGGGTTTTCCCCCTAATTTACGAGAAAGGCCCAATTTGGGCCCTAGTTTTCCCCGGGGCCCTAGTTCACAGGACAAATTCACTGAAAGACATGCATATTTTATGGGCCCATTCACTGAAGACAGGGCCCCTATTTTACGGGGCCCCAAATTTTACAAAATTATTCATAGAACGGCCAAAGTTTTACAGGGCCCTATTCACCCCGAAAGCAGCCATAGTTCCCCGGGGCCCCAACCACTGAGAGACAGGGCCCTATTCCGGGGGCCCTAGTTCCCCAAAACACACCCAACCTTTGAGAGACCCCAAAACCCAAACTTCACGGGGCCCCAAAATTCACGGATATTTCAAGGGTTCCCCCCAAAGCGCCCTAGTTCAGGGCCTTTGTTTACGGGGCCATAGTTCACAGACAACAAGCCAAAGGGTTTCCGGGGCCAAAGTTTTTACAGGCCCACTTCACTAGAGAATGCCAAGTTCACCGGGGCCCAAAATTCACGGGGCCCAAAGTTCCTTTGGGGCCCTAGTTCACAAAGCCCCAAATTCCCCTGAAGACGGGCCCTATTCCCCGGGGTCATAGTTTCCGGGGAATATGTCATAGTTCCGGGGGCCCAATTCACGGGCCCAAAAGGGGATAGTTCACTGAAACATTCCCTATTTCACGGGGCCCTAGTTCCCAGGCCCCCCTTTTACTGAGAAACAAAGCCCCCCAAATTCACGGGCCCCTAGTTTACTTGGTCAAAGTTTTCCGGGCCCTAGTTCACAGGCCACACTTCACGAGAGAAAATCCCCTAGGGTTTCCGGGGCCCTAGTTCACGGGGAGAAAGCCCTAGTGGCCAATTAGGCCAAAGTTTACAAGGGCCATAGTTTTTTAACGGCCAAAGTTTTCCCAATTACTTTAGGGGAAAAAGCCAAAAAGGTTTCACAGGCCCCTAATTTTACGGGCCATATTTTACGGAACCCCGGGCCCCTAGTTCAAAGGGGCCCTAGTTCCCTGAGGGGACAGGCCCTAGTTTACGGGGCCCAAAATTCACTAAGACAGGCCCCGTTTTCCAAAAAGGGGCCCAAAGGTTTTACTTGGGAAGGCCCAAAGTCACGGGGCCCTAGTTCACGGGGAGAACCAAAAGGGCCCCAGTTTTACCAGGCCCCCAGTTTCCCAAGGGGGCCCCAAATTTACTGAGAGAAACCATAGTTCACGGGCCCCCTTTTACTGAGGGGAAAAGGCCATATTTTAACCGGGGCCCTAGTTCACTGGGAAAACCCGGCCAAAGTTCACAGGGCCAAAAGTTTTACGGGCCAACCCCCTTTTATTTAGAGGGGGCCATAGTTTCACAAAGGGCCCCCCTTTCCCCGAGAGCCCGGGCCATATTCACGGGGGCCCCCGTTCCCCGGGGAAGGAACATGGGCCCCTTTAAAATTCCCTGCCATAGTTTCCAGGCCCCACTTCACTGAAGACAGGGCCCTAATTTCACGGGGCCCTAGTTTACTTGGGAAAAAATTAAAAGTTTTCGGTTCACGGGCCCATAATTTTACGGGCCATAGTTCACTGAGAAATGCCCTATTTTTCCCGGGCCCTAGTTTACGGGGCCCCAAAATTTACTTTAGAACATCCAAAGTTTTACGGGGCCCAAAATTTACGGCCACATTCACGGGCCCTCAAGTTTAGGGGCCCTAGTTCACGGGGCCCCATTCCCAAAACCTTTGAAGACAGGCCCATAATTCACCAACACGGGCCCCTATTCACTGAAAAATGTCATAGTTCACGGGCCAAAAGGGTTTAAAGGGCCAAAAGTTTCCCCCTTTTATGAATTCCCTATTTACGGGGCCCTGGTTTTACTGAAGACAAACAAAAGTTCCCCGGGCCATAGTTCAACCGGCCAAAACCCCCACTTTAGAGAATTGCCAAAGTTTACGGGCCCCTAAATTCACTGAGAAAACGGGCCCTAGGTTTTACAAAGGCCATATTCACCCGGCCCTAGTTCAAATGAGAAACAGGGCCCAAAATTTCACGGCCAAAATTCACTGATAGAAAAGCCCCAAAGGGTTTACGGGCCATAGTTCACTGAGAGACAGGCCTTTTTCACGGGGGCCCTAGTTTACTGAGAGGCCCGGCCCTAAATTCAAAAGGCCACAGTTTTTACAGGCCAAAATTTCAGAGAGACAGGCCATAAATTTCCCGGGCCACAGTTCACAGGGCCCCACTTCACTGAGAACAGGCCCAAAATTTTAAAGGGGCCCTAGTTTACGGGCCATAATTTCACAAAAAGGGCCCCAAATTCACTGAGAGACCCTGCCAAGTTTTATGGGCCTATTCACAAAGGGCCCCAGTCACTTTAAGACAAGGGGCCCTATTTTTACGGGCCCCTAGTTCACTGAGATATATGTCAAAGGGTTTACGGCCATAGTTTAAGGGTCATAGTTTTAAACTAAACATGCCCTAGTTCACGGGCCAAAAAACACAAAAGGGTTTCACTTCACGAAAGAAAATACATAGTTCACGGGGCCCTAGTTCACTGAGAACGGGCCCTATTTTACGGGCCATAGGTTCCTGAGAGATATGTCATAGTTCACGGGGGCCCTAGTTCACGGGCCCTAGTTCACTGGGGACAGGGCCCAAATTTACACCATAGTTTACTGAGAGACAGGGCCCTAGTCAAACCCCCGGCCCTATTTTACTGAGAGACAGGGCCTAGTTTACAGGCCATAGTTCCCCGAGGACAGGCCATAGTTTTTAACCCGGGGCCCTAGTTCACTGAGACCAGCCAAATTTTACGGGGCCTTTGGTTCACAGGCCCCACTTCAAAAGAGAGACATGCCAAAAGGTTTTACGAGCCATAATTTACGGGGGCCCTAGTTTACGGGGCCAAAAGTTTTATGGGCCAAAAGTTTACAAAGGGCCCCACTTTTTACTGAGAGACCGGCCATAATTTACGGCCTATTCACTGAGAGATATGTCATAGTTTCACGGGGCCCGAGTTCACGGGGCCCTAGTTCACTGAGAGACATGCCATAGTTTTTTTACGGGGCCCTAATTCCCAAAGGCCCCCCTTTACGAAAAGAAAAATGCCAAAAGTTTTACGGGCCATAGTTTTTACGAGAGACATGTATAGTTCACGGGGCCCTAGTTTCCCGGCCCCCATTCACGAGAGACATGCCCTATTCACGGGGCCCTAGTTCACTGAGAGAAAGACCTATTTTACAGGCCATGTTCCCCCCCCCCCGGCCATAGTTTTACTTTAGAGACCCGGCCATAGTTCACGGGCCCCTAGCTCAAAGGGAAAAAAAGACAGGGCCCTAATTTCACGGGCCCCAAAATTTTAAATGAAGCCCGGGCCCTATTTCACGGGCCATATTTTTCCCGAAGACAGGCCAAAGTTTTACAGGCCACAGTTTTACAAACCCCCATTTCACTGAGAGACCCGGCCAAAGTTTTAAAAAGGCCACCTTTTTCCCCGGCCCCCACTTCCGAGAGACAGGCCATAGTTTACGGGCCCCAAAATTTTACGGGCCAAAGTTCACCCGGGCCCCATTCAAATGAGAGCCTGGCCCCTAGTTTTATGGGCCCCCGTTTTACAGGCCACACTTCACTGAGAGACAGCCATACTTCACGGCCATATTTCACTGAGATATATGTCATAGTTTTACGGGTCCATAGTTACCAAACCAAAGTTTCACTGAGAGACATGCCAAAGTTTTTCGGGGCCCTAGTTTTACAGGCCCCCACATTTTTCGGAGACGGCCATACTTTACCGGGGGCCCAAAATTTTTACAGATATAAAAACATAGTTCCCCCCCGGGGCCCAAAGTTTTAAAGGGCCCCAAATTCCCCTGGAAACAAAGCCATAGGGCAAGGGGGCATAGTTCACGAGAGACATGCCATAGTTTTCCCCGGCCCCAAAATTTACAAGGGTTTCACTTCAAATGAAAGACCCTGACAAAGTTCACGGGCCATAGTTCACTGAAGAAAAGGCCATAGTTTACCGGCCCCAAAAAACCCCTGAGAACCCGGCCCAAAAAGTTTTCCCCCCGGCCACACTTTTCCGAGAGACATGCCATAATCACGGGCCATTTCACTGAGAGAAGCCATAGTTTTTCCAAAGGGCCCTAGTTCAGGGGGCCCTGTTCACTGAGAACAGCCCAAAGTTCCCAAAGGGCCAAAATTAAAATGAAAAGCCAAAACCCAAAATTCAAGGGGCCCTAGTTTTAAAAAGCCCCACCCACTGAAGACATCCATAATTTTACGGTCAAGTTCACCCGAGAGACAAAGCCACAGTTCACGGGCCATAGTTTTACTGAGAGACATCCATAGTTTCCCCGGGGCCCTATTCCCAGCCCCCCCTTCAATGAAGACAAGCCCAAAAAATTTACAGGCCATATTTACAGGCCATTTCAAAGGAAGACAGGCCCTAGTTTTAGGGCCCCAAAATTCACTGAGAGATACCCCTAGTTCAAAGGGCCATAGTTCACGAGGGGACAGGGAAAAAAACACGGGCCATAGTTCCTGAGAGACAGTCCATAGTTCACGGGCCCTAGTTCAACTGAGAAACAGGCCAATTTTCACAAAGGGCCCCAGTTTTTACAGGCCACATTTCACTGAGAGACGGGGGATAGTTTACAGCCCCCCATTTCACTGAGAGACAGGGGGCCAAAAGTTCACCGGGGGCCCAAAATTTAAAAGGGCCCCTAGGTTTTACTGAGAGACAGGCCAAGTTTACAGGCCACAGTTTTACAAAAAACCACATTCACTGAAACGGGCCATATTCACAGGCCACACTTCCCTGAGAGACATGCCAAAAGTTTTACGGGGCCCTAGTTTTACTGAGGACAAAGCCATAGTTCCCCGGGGGAATTCACAGGACACACTTCACTAAGAGACATGCCATAGTTCACGGGCCATAGTTTTACTGAGAGACAGGGCCCAAAATACACAGGCCTAGTTCACGGCCATATTTTACTTTAGAGACAGGGCCCAAATTCACGGCCAATTTTAATGAAGACAGCCCCTAGTTCACGGGGCCCCAAAGTTCACAGGAACAGGGAAAGGGCCCTAGTTTACCGGCCCCAAATTCACGGGGGCCAAAATTCCCCTGAGAGACAGGCCATAGTTACCCGGGGCCCTAGTTTAAAAGGGCCCTAGTTCACAAAACCACACTTCACTGAGAGACAGGGCCCTAGCAGGGCCATAGTTAACAGGGCCAAAACCACGGGGAGAAAACCCTATTTCACGGCCAATTTACTGAGAAATTCCCTAGTTCACGGGGCCCCAAATTTACTTGAGAAAACAGGGCCATTGTTCACGGAAACACTTTACGGCAAAACAAAAGGGGCCCTAGTTCAAAAGGGCCATAATTTTACGGGGCCAAAAAGTTTCCCAAATAGCCCTAGTTCCCCGGGCCATAAATTTTTACAGGCCAAATTTTTCCCCGGGGACAGGGGCCCAAATTTCACAGGCCTAGTTCACTGAGAGAACAGGGCCCTATTCACAGGGCCCCAATTCCCCTGAGAGACGGCCATTGTTCCCAGGCCAAATTCACCCGAGAGACAGGCCATAGTTTACCGGGGCCCCTAGTTCACTGAGAACATCCAAGTTCACGGGCCCCAAAATTCACGGGGGAAATTTACAAAAGGCCCTCACTTCAGAGAACAGGCCTAGTTCACGGCCAAGTTTTATGGGGCCATAGTTTTTACGGGCCCCAATTCACTGAGAACAGGCCCATAGTTCACGGCCAAAGTTCACTGAGAAAAAACAGGCCAAAGTTTCACGGGGCCCAAAATTAACTGGGGACAGGGCCCTATTTTACGGGCCATAATTAAAAAATGAGAGACACCATATTCACGGGGGCCCTAGTTCACTGAAAGAAGAAGTTTTACGGCCAAGTTCACAAAGGGCCCCATTTACTGAGAGACAGGGCCCCCGTTTTACCGGGGCCAAAGTTCACAAAAGGCCCCATAGTTCACGGCCAAGTTCACAGGCCCCCTTTCATGAGAGAATGCCACAGTTCACGGGCCATAGTTCATGGGCCATTAGGTTTAAAGGCCACACTTCACTGAGACAGCCATAGTTCTAGGGCCATAGTTCACTGAGAGACATGCAATAGTTCATGGGCCATAGTTCACAGGCCACACTTCACTGAGAGACATGCCATAGTTCACGGGCCATAGTTCACAGGCCCACTTCACTGAGAGACATGCCATAGTTCATGGGCCATAGTTCACTGAGAGGACAGGCCCATAGTTCATGAGAGACTGCATAGTTCACAGGCCAAGTTCACTGAGAGACAGGCCATAGTTCACAGGCCACACTTCACGGGAGAGTCATGCCTTTGTTCACGGGCCATAGTTCACTGAGAGACAGGCCATAGTTCACAGGCCATAGTTCACGGCCATAGTTACTGGAGACAGGCCATAGTTCACAGGCCACACTTCACTGAGAGTCATGCCATAGTTCACGGGCCATAGTTAAACAACCCCCCACCGCTCACTGAGAGACAGGCCATTGTTCACAGGCCATTTTTCACAAGCCACAGTTCACTGAGAGACATGCCATAGTTCACAGCCACAATCGC
>JAFLJL010016442.1:0-10950 GCA_018398815.1 Conus ventricosus
AATGGCTCTGTTTTGTCTGTAACATACACAGAGAGTGGTCAGAATGGCTCTGTTTTGTCTGTAACATACACAGAGAGTGGTCATAATGGCTCTGTTTTGTCTGTAACATACACAGAGAGTGGTCATAATGGCTCTGTTTTGTTTGTAGCATATACAGATAGTGGTCAGAATGGCTCTGTTTTGTTTGTAGCATATACAGATAGTGGTCATAATGGCTCTGTTTGTCTGTAACATACACAGAGAGTGGTCGCAATGGCTCTGATCTGTCTGTAACATACACAAATAGTGGTCAGAATGTCTCCGTTTTGTTTGTAACATACAGAGAGAGAGAGAGAGAGGTCAGTGTCATGGTCAAAATTCAACACAACCAAACTCGTGGTCAATCGCCACCAGCCCAGTCGGACATAAGCTCTAACTCAAATATTCTGGGCATCAGGCAGACGGCCCCATGCGACGGATCCAGCCAATTAAGCATAGCTGAGAGGCCCCACGCAGACGGACTAAGTAGCTGACCGACGCCTCGATGTCTGGTCAGGCGGGTCTCGACGACCGGATCGGACTCATCCGGCCAATTTGGCACAGCGAGTAAGCTGATCCTAATCTTCCACGTAGACAGTCGGAGTGGCTGGACCTACAGGTCTCGATAGTCTGTCAGACGTCTCGCCGCCTACCCAGACTCATCTAGCCAATTTACGACGTAGCCGGAAAGGGAGAGGGAGAAGGTAGTAGGTGTGGGGGTGAAAATCAAGCTAATCAATTAAATGACCAGTTGACCACCACAGAGAGTAAGGCGTATAGGCGTGACTGTCATGATTTGAATATCCAATGGAATTAGAGGGAGATAACTTCGGGTACGAGGTGGTAAAAATACTGACCAATGGTACTGGCCCTTGGACACGGAGTTAAGAGATAAAGTAATGCGTGAGTGGGAGAACGGGGAGAACGAACAGAGAGACAGAGAGAGAGAGAGGTCTGAGTGTAATCTCTGAGGAGAGAAGAGGAGAGAGATGAAGGGAGGAGAGAGGAGAACCAAGTTGAGAGATTAGCATGAGATAGTCTGCAGAGGAAGGACTGAGGAGAGATGTGGAGAGAGAGAGTTGCTAACTAATGAAGAGGAGAAGAAAGAAAAGAAAAAGAAAAGAAAAGCAACCATGTCCATTTGATAAGAGCAGACTAGAAGAGAGAGAAAGAGAGTGCAATGCGTTAATGCAGGAAGAAAGAAAGGAGAACAGATCGATGTTGATAGTCACTGTTCTATCTTAACCGGGGTTCGACCTCATACCTGGCAGCGTCACTTCGCCAAGCAGAACTACAGACCAACGCCAGTGCCAGCAGTCTAACCTGCCCAGACACCAGCAGACCAAGACCAGTGCCAGCAGTTGTGTCGTGCTTGTGAAAGTGACAGTGAAAAGAAAAAAAAAAAAAAGAAAAGAAAAGACAGTGATTCGTGAATAGTTAAGATCACCTGGCCAGGTAAAGTAGAAATCTATTATACCCGGTTAGTTATGATGTTTTAGATAAATGATTTTGGTGAAGTTCAGAAAGAGAGAATGTTTTATTTGTTTGATTCCATATGCATTGATGTTTCGTTCTATGACATGTGTAGTAAAGTTATAGACTTTACTAGTGGTTTGATGTGACGAAAGCATGATATATGAATGAATCGTAAGCAAGCTGTGAGTGTGTTTGGGCTGTGCGCTAGTCCTTCCTCCATCGACATCACCGAGTGACAATTTATTGGCGAGCCTGCCATGATATTCTGGCCCATTTATTATAATGTTCAACTTCTCAGAGAGGAGCTGGGTGGGATTCAAGTATTGTAATCCTAAGACAAGGGGTTGTCTTACTGTATGTTCCCAAGATAGTTAAATACTAGGCTTGGCATTGCTTCAAGATAGTTAATCTAGGCTTGGCATTTCAGCCCCGAGTACTTATTTCGCACAGATTGCCTATAATTCGCTCTCATAGTTTGGGTCAGGCGCTGGGCGTCTTATAAAAACTAACTACGTTGTCCCAAGCTAATATATCATCATAGGATTGTGCTATACGTCACTCGTGTCGGTAACCACCAGTTCGGCTGTCGTAGTAATAAAATCTTGTTCAAAAAAAAAAAAAAAAAAAGAGAAGATACAATGGCGGAAGAAAAGAACACCCCTAATTGAACAACTCGTGAGCGTCGCTCGTGAGTTAGGCTATTTGGAGATGAGTTGCGTGCGTTCGTTGAAAACCAACAAAAATGGGAAAGAGATGAACGTGCGGAAAGACGAGCGTCGCCGTAGAAAAAGCTAGCGCAGAGCAGGAAACAGAAAGATTAAGGATTCAGGCTAAGATAATCAGGCACGCAGGAAACAGAAAGAATGAAGCAGAAACAGAAGAATAAGGGAACGCAGGACACAGAAAAGATGAGGGAGACGCAGGAAACAGAAAGAATGAAGCAGGAAACGGAAAGATTAAAGGTTCAATTAGAGTTAGAGAAAGTGGAAATACAAGGGAGACCACGAGGATGTAGTTCCCTTTCCAGTGACTCGTGCGCAGTTACGCCCCCCGACCCAAGTTGCCAAATTCTCGGAAGGAACCGATTCGATGAGCATACATCAGTCGTTTCGAATCGTTTGCGACCGTCAGGGTTGGCCTCCAGAAGAGTGGGCAGTCATTTGTCGGCGTTACTGATGGTATAGGCATTACAGATTTTCACTGCGTTACCAGCAGAACAACAGTCTGATTTCGGCGCGGTGAAGGAATCGTTGATGAAAGGATTTGACCTCACAGAGGAGGGGTTCAGGAAGAAATATTCGTTCAGCTAGATTGCAAGCAGGGAAACGTACACTCAGTTTGGTGCACGTCTAGATCACTATTTTGATAAATGGCTAGAGTTTGAGGTACGAAAAGGAGTTCGCTGAATTGAAAGAGCTAGTTATGAAGAACAGATTTTGTCAGGTGCGGCCCTGAGGTTAACTATACATTTGAAAGAGAGACAGCCAGAGACAGCAGGAGAGTTGTTGAAGATTCGCAGAGGTGTATAGAGAGGCACGTTGGGCACTAAGGTGCAGGAGAAACAGGTGCTAGGCACAGGTGAGAAGAGTGCAAGGAGACCAGGGAGTTTCTGCAAAGTCTGCAACCCAGTGGTGGGGCAGAAGGAAGGCAAATGGACATTAGGTGTTCATTTGTGCACAAGAAGGGACATGTGGCGAGGGATTGTCGCATGAGGTTCCAGAGGCAGCAGCCTTGCAAGAGGTGGATAAGGGTCGTCAAGGGATACGACCTGCAGTGGAACCAAAAGGGATTCAGTCTGAAAGAGGTGAGTGCAGCCTATGGCTAGCACTGGACAGCAGTCAGTGTCAGGGATGGAGGGCACTAGGCTGAGTGGTTTCGTTACCATGGAGAAGGGTGGATTGGCCAGCAAGGTGAAAGTGTTACGAGACACTGGTTGTTCATGCGGTGTAGATACGAACAACGCTGGTCGAGAAAGGGGATTTGACAGGGCAAATCCAGACCTGTACTCTAATCGATTGCACGTGAGGGAGTTTCCAATTGCTAGATAGAAGTACGTACCCCTTACTTCTCAGGCGAGTTGTCTGCGTTGGTGATGGAGAAACCCCTTCATGATGTGATCATTGGAAATATCCAGGGCAAGGATCCAGGGGATCCTGAGTTGTTGACTGCTACATGGGCAGCAGTTCAAACAAGGAGCAAGAAGGAGGAAAAGGTTGATAAACCGTTAGTGTTCCAGCAAGGAAGTCAGGCAAAGATGTGTCGCCTGATGAGTTTAGGGCAGCGCAGAACAAGACCTTCGCTCGTGAAGTCTTGGAGTTGCAATAGGTGGAGAGAAACAGGAGGTTAGAGGAGGTGAGACAGAATTTCTTGTGAAAGGCGGGCTGTTGTACCGAGTGTTCACCAAGGGAAGACAGGTAAGGTGACACTCAGTTAGAGGTACCAGCAGGTTATCGTGACACTGTCATGTCAGTGGGTCACGAGTCGCTCATGCGGTCATCTCGGCACCAGCAAACAGCTGACCGAATCTCGATGATTTTCATTGGCCAGGAGCAATGGCGACATCAAGGCTTTTCTGCAAGTCTGTGACGTGTTGTCAAAGTCAGCCACAAGAGGGGTGAAGAGGAAGGCGCCTCTTAAACATCCCCTTTAATTGACACACCATTCAGGAGAGTGGCCGTTGATCTGATTGGCCCAATCTCACTCCCGTTCCAAAGGTGGGCACAGGTATGAGACATGTAAGGTTGCAAAGGAAAGTTTGCGGAGGCTAGGGTCGGTCAGAAAAGACAATATGACAGGAAGGTGAGGAACAACCCTCAAGGTGGAATCAAGTCCTGGTACTGCTTCCCAGGGTCACAACAAGCTGCTGATGCATTGAAAGGACCATTCACCATCACTCATGAAAAGGTCGTCGGGATTACCGAATGAGGTGAATGGAAACTAAAACTTTTCCATGCGAATTTTCTCCGCAAATTATTCAGCGTGAGACCAGCACATAGGCGCAGCAGCATCATGATGAGGTGAAAGAACCCAGCAGAAGAAGGGAGATTTTGTTGCCTAAGAGTCCAGAAGAGTCATACAGGGATGTGTCACTGTATGAAGGGCTAGACAGTAGGAGTTCCTAGGTTTGTTGTCGGAGGCGACACAAAGCCCAGAAAAGGAAAGGGGAGAGAATTGAATTCAGAGAGACCAAAGACCAAAACAGAAGTCAGGAGTCTGCTAGGTTTTATTGGTTTCATAGGGAGTTTGTTCCAAATTTCGCAGCAATCACGAGTCCTCTCAGTGATTTGGGGCAAGGCAGGGAAACCGCAGTGGTCGAGTGGTCAGACCTGCAGAGCAAGCATTGCAGACGGTGTTGGAAAGACTAGGTTCCCGTCCATCTTGAAGCACCAGATATGTCCAAACCATTTTTGTTGCGGACAGATGCATCAGGCGGTGGAGTAGGTGCAGTATTGTTGCAGGAGCATGAAGGGGTCGAGTTCCCAGTGAGGTATGCCATCAGGAAGTTGACAAGTGTGAAGAAGGGTACCAACTGTAGAGAAGGAGTGTTTAGCCGTGTGTGGGCAGCAGAAATTCCACAAATACTTGTATGGGAAAGAGTTCGTGATAGAGACTGATCATCACCACTCAAATTCCTGCAGGAGGCGCAGCTGAAAAAAGCAGAGTTCTGCGTTGGGCAATGGCATTGCAGCCCTACAGGTACCGAGTGCAGTACATTCCCGGTCGACAGAATGTCGAGCTGACTATTTAAGCCGTGTAGTCTAGCAAGCGCAACTCAGGAAGTCAGTCATATCCGGGGTGCTTTGTTGATAATATGTTGATTACAGTTATGTTGATTGGATATGGGTTCATTCCCCATGGCTATGGTTCATAATTTTGTGTGAGATTGTTCATGTAAATGTAGTTATGCTGAGCATACAGTCGCTTGTGTAGTGATGGCATTATTTGCAATAAGTGAGGATGGAGATTCCATCAGTGAAGTGTCATGGATCGGATCAATTATATTGTGCTTTTCATAGAAATTGTAAAGAGAAGATGTGCAAATCCGCAGGTAGGGAATTGCATAGTGCGCACAGAGGCGTTAAAATGATTGAAATAACGCAAGAGCGCACGTCAATGATAACTCAGTGGAGTGGTATTCACTAATGATATATTTATAATTTAAAACCGTTGGTTTGAAAGTATTTTTCAAACTCTACTGCACGTGAAGCTGTGGTTCAGCAAATTCGGTTGTTGTCTTTTTGTACCGTTGTTTGAGACAATGCGTGCATAGTCTTTTGCAAGGGGGAAATTGTCACGGTCAAATTCAACACAACCAACTCGGGTCAATCGCCACCAAGCCCAGCCGACATAAGCTCTAACTCAAATATTCTGGGCATCAGGCAGACGGCCCATGCGACGGATCCAGCCAATTAAGCATAGCTGAGAGGCCCCACGCAGATCGGACTAAGTAGCTGACCGACGCCTCGATGTCTGGTCAGCGGGTCTCGACGACCGGATCGGACTCATCCGCCAATTGGCACAGCGAGTAAGCTGATCCTAATCTTCCAACGTAGACAGTCGGAGTGCGTGGACCGACAGTCTCGATAGGTCTGTCAGACGTCTCGCGCCTACCCAGACTCAATCTAGCCAATTATGACGTAGCCGGAAAGGGAGAGATGGGAGAAGGTATAGGTGGTGGGGTGAAAACAAGCTAATCAATTAATGACCAGTGACCACACAGAGAGTAAGGCGATAGGCGTGACTGTCATGATTTGAATATCCAATGGAATTAGAGGGAGATAACTTCGGGTACGAGGTGGTAAAAATACTGACCAATGGTACTGGCCCTTGGACACGGAGTTAAGAGATAAAGTAATGCGTGAGTGGGAGAACGGGGAGAACGAACAGAGAGACAGAGAGAGAGAGGTCTGAGTGTAATCTCTGAGGAGAGAAGAGGAGAGAGATGAAGGGAGGAGAGAGGAGAACCAAGTTGAGAGATTAGCATGAGATAGTCTGCAGAGGAAGGACTGAGGAGAGATGTGGAGAGAGAGAGTTGCTAACTAATGAAGAGGAGAAAAAAGAAAAGAAAAAGAAAAGAAAAGCAACCATGTCCATTTGATAAGAGCAGACTAGAAGAGAGAGAAAGAGAGTGCAATGCGTTAATGCAGGAAGAAAGAAAGGAGAACAGATCGATGTTGATAGTCACTGTTCATCTTAACCGGGTTCGACCTCATACCTGGCAGCGTCACTTCGCCAAGCAGAACCACAGACCAACGCCAGTGCCAGCAGTCTAACCTGCCCAGACACCAGCAGACCAAGACCAGTGCCAGCAGTTGTGTCGTGCTTGTGAAAGTGACAGTGAAAAGAAAAAAAAAAAAAGAAAAGAAAAGACAGTGATTCGTGAATAGTTAAGATCACCTGGCCAGGTAAAGTAGAAATCTATTTATACCCGGGTTAGTTAATGATGTTTTAGATAAATGATTTTGGTGAAGTTCAGGAAAGAGAGAATGTTTTATTTTGTTTGATTCCATATGCATTGATGTTTCGTTCTATGACCATGTGTAGTAAAGTTATAGACTTTACTAGTGGTTTGATGTGACGAATGCATGATATATGAATGAGATCGTAAGCAAGCTGTGAGTGTGTTTGGGCTGTGCGCTAGTCCTTCCTCCATCGACATCACCCGAGGTTGACAATTTATTGGCGAGCCTGCCAGGATATTCTGGCCCATTTATTATAATTGTTCAACTTCTCAGAGAGGAAGCTGGGTGGGATTCAAGTATTGTAATCCTAAGACAAGGGGTTGTCTTACTGTATGTTCCCAAGATAGTTAAATACTAGGCTTGGCTATTGCTTCCAAGATAGTTAAATACTAGCTTGGCAATTTCAGCCCCAGAGTAACTTATTTCGCATCAGATTGCTATAACTTTCCTCTCATAGTTGGGGTTCAGGCGCCTGGTCGTCTTATAAAAACTAACTACGTACGTCCCAGCGAATATTATCATTCATAGGATTGTGCATACGTCACTCGTGGTCGGTAACCACCAGTTCGGCTGTCGAAGTAATAACATCATGTTTCAAAAAAAAAAAAAAAAAAGAGAAGATACAATGGCGGAAGGCAAGAACACCCCTAATTGAACAACTCGTGAGTCGTCGCTCGTGAGTTAGGCATTTTGGGGAGAGTGAGTTGCGGGCGTTCGTGAAAACCAACAAAAGATGTAAAGAGATGAAACGTGCGAAAGACGCCGCGTCGCCGTAGCAAAAGCTAGCGCAGAGATAGCCGAAACAGAAAAGATTTAAGGATTCAGGCTAATGAATAATCAGGCAAACCCAGGAAACAGTAAGATGAAGCAGGAAACAGAAAGAATAAGGGTAGCGCAGGACACGAGAAAGAATAGGACGAGCAGAAACGAAGAATGAAGCAGGAAACGAAAGAGGGTTAAAGGTTGTATGTAAACTAGAGTTAAGAAAGTGAGAATACAAAGGGAGACCACCCGAGGATGGTAGTTCCCTTTCCCTCCAGTGACTCTGTGCGCAGTAACGCCCCCCCGACACACCAAGTTGCCAAACATTCACGGAAGGAACCGATTTCGATTGATGCATCCATCAGTCGTTTCGAAAGTTTGCGACCATCATGGTTTGGCCTCCAGAAAGTGGCCCATCATTTTGTCGGCTTACTGATGGGTAAGGCATTTCAGATTTTCACTGCTTTACCAAGCAGAACAACAGTCTGATTTCGGCGCGGTGAAGGAATCGTTTGATGAAAGATTTGACCTCACAGAGGAGGGTGTTCAGGAAGAAATTTTTCGTTCCGCTAGATTGCAAGCAGGGGACCCGTAACACCAGTTGGTGGCACGTCCAAAGATCACTTTTTGACAAATGGCTAAGTTGAGTGTACGAAAAAGGGAGTTCGCTGAATTAAAGGAGCTAGGTTATGAATGAACAATTTTGTCCAGGTTGCGGCCCTGAGTTAACCTATACATTTGGAAAGAGAACAGCCAGAGAACAGCAGGAGAGTTGTTGAAGTTTCGCAAGTTGTCTAGAGAGGCAACCGTTTGGGCACTAAGGTTGGCAGGAGAAACAAGGTGCTAGGCACGGTGAGAAGAGTGCAAGGAACCAGGGGATTTTCTGCAAAGCTGCAAACCCAGTGGTGGCAGGAAAGGAAGGCAAAGGGACATTAGTGTTTCATTTGTCACAAGAGGACATGTGGCGAGGATGTCGCAATGAGTTCCAGAAGGCAGCATCCTGGCAGAGGTGATAAGGGTCGTCAAGGGAAAAACGACCTGCAGTGGAACCAACAGGGATTCAGTCTGAAGAGGGTGGAGTGCAGCCTATGGCCTAGCAACTGGACTGCAGTCAGTGTCATGGATGGAGGGCACTAGGCTGAGTGTACGTTTATACCATGGAAGAAGGGAGGATTGGCCAGCAAGAGGTGTAAAGTGTTACAGAACACTGTTGTTTCATGCGTGTAGTACGAACAACGCTGAGTCAGAAAGGGGAGTTGACAGGAGCAAATCCAGATCTGTAACTCTAATCGATGGCACAGTGAGGAGTTTCCCAATGCTAAGATAGAAGTTACGTACCCCTTACTTCCAGGCGAGTTGTCTGCGTTGGTGATGGAGAAAACACCTTCATGATGTGAGCATTGGAAATATTCCAGGGGCAAGGGATCGTGGGTATCCCTGAGTTGTTGACTGCTAACAGGGGCAGCAGTTCAAACAAGGAGCAAGAAGAGGAAAAAGGTTGATAACCTTAGTCCGTTCCAGCACGGAAGTCAGGCATAGATGTGTCGCCTGGATGATTTAGGCGAGCGCAGGAACAAGACCCTTCGCGTCGTGAAGTCTGAAGTTTGGCAAGAGTGGAGAGAAACGGAGGTTAGAGGAGGTGAGACAGAATTTCTTGTGAAAGGCGGGCTGGTTGTACCGAGTGTTTCACCAAAGGGGACGACAGGTAAGGTGACCACTCAGTTAGAGGTACCAGCAGGTTATCGTGACACTGTCTTGACAGTGGGTCACGAGTCGCTCATGCGGGTCATCTCGCACCAGCAAAACGGCTGACCGAATCTCGATATTTTCATTGGCCAGAGCAATGGCAGACATCATGCGTTTCTGCATGTCATGTGACGTGGGTCAAGTTCAGCCACAAGAGGGGTAAGAGGAAGGCGCCTCTTAACATCCCCCTTTAATTGGAACACAAACACCATCAGAGAGTGGGCCGTTGATCTGATTGGGCCCCAATCCACCCCGTTTCCAAGGTGGGCACAGTATGAGACATGTAAGTTGCAAAGGAAAGTTTGCAGGAGGCTTAGGGTCGGTCAGAAGAAGCAATATGAACAGGAAGGTGAGGAAACAATTCCCTCAGGTGGGAATAAGTCTCTGGTACGCTTCCCAGCGGGTCACAACCCGCTGCTGATGCATGGAAAAGGACATTCCACCATCACGAAAAAGGTCCGGTCGGATTACCTGAATTGAGGTGAATGGGAAACTAAAACTTTTCCGCGAATTTTCCTCCGCAAATATATTCCAGCTGAGACTCACACATAGGCGCAGCAGCAAATCATTTTGATAGTGAATGAGTCGCCAGCAGAAGAAGGGGAGATTTTGTTGCCTAAGAGTCCAGAAAGTCATACAGGGATGTGTCACTGTATGAAGGGCTTAGACCTGTAGGAGTTCCTAGGTATTGTTGTCGGCAGAGCGACACAAAGCCGCCAGAAAAGGGAAAGGAGGAGAAGATGAGTAATTCAGAGAGACCAAAGACCAAAACAGAAAGTCCAGGAGTCTGCTAGGTTTATTGGTTTCTATAGGGAGTTTTAGTTCCAAATTTCGCAGCCCTCACGATCCTCTCAGTGATTTGGTCAAGGCTGGGAACCGGCAGTAGGGTCGAGTGGTCAGAACGCTGCAAGAGGCAAGCAATGCAGACGGTGGTTGAAAGACTAGTCCCGTCCCATCTTGAAGCTACCAGATATGGTCCAAAACCAAATTTTGTTGGCGGACAGATGCATCAGGCGGTGGAGTAGTGCAGTATTGTTGCAGGGAGCATGAGGGGTCGATTCCCGGTGAAGTTATGCCAGCAGGAAGTTGACAAAGTGTGAAGAAGGGTACCAACTGAGAGAAGGAGTGTTTTAGCCGTGTGTAAGGCCGATGGCAAAATTCCACAAATCCTTTGTATGGGAAAGAGTTCGTGATAGAGAACTGATCATCAACCACTCAAATTCCTGCAGGAGGCGCAGCCTGAAAAACCGCAAGAAGGCTCTGCTTGGCAATGGCATTGCAGCCCTACAGGAACCGAAAAAAAAGTCATACAGTCCCGGTCCGACAGCAATGTCGGAGCTGACTAATTAAGCCGTGTAGTCAAGCTAGCTCAACTCAAGGAAAGTCAGTCTATCCGGGGTGCTTTGTTGATACTATTGATGATTACAGTTATGTTGATTGGATATCGGTATCATGTCCCCAGTGGCTATGGTTATCATCATTTTTT
>JAFLJL010016443.1:5000-10000 GCA_018398815.1 Conus ventricosus
CGCTATAAACCATGCAGTAACACCCTCCCCTATAATCCATGCAGAAACACCCTCCCCTATAATCCATGCAGAAACCACCTCCCCTATAATCCATGCAGAAACACCCTCGCGTATAACCCATGCAGAAACACCCTCCGCTATAATCCATGCAGAAACAGCCTCCGCTATAACCATGCAGAAACACCCTCCGCTATAATCCATGCAGAAACACCCTCCGCTATAACCCATGCAGAAACACCTCCGCTATAACCCATGCAGAAACACCCTCCGCTATAATCCATGCAGAAACACCCTCCGCTATACCCATGCAGAAACACCCTCGCTATAACCCATGCAGAAACACCCTCGCTATAACCCATGCAGAAACACCCTCCGCTATAATCCATGCAGAAAACACCCTCCGCTATATCCATGCAGAAACGTGGGGTCATGCTGTCACCAAACTGAGAGTTGGTTTGCCTCTTCAGGTCCCCCGCGGGGTGCCATCTCACTTTCTCACACCTTCGTTGGTTTGCCTCTTCAAGTCCCCGGGGGTGCCATCTCCACTTTCTCACACCTTCGTTGGTTTGCCTCTTCAAGTCCCCGCGGGGGTGCCATCTCCACTTTCTCACACCTTCGTTGGTTTGCCTCTTCAAGTCCCCGCGGGGTGCCATCTCCACTTTCTCACACCTTCGTTGGTTTGCCTCTTCAAGTCCCCGCGGGGTGCCATCTCCACTTTTTCCACACCTTCGTTGGTTTGCCTCTTCAGGTCCCCCGCGGGGTGCCATCTCCACTTTCTCACACCTTCGTTGGTTTGCCTCTTCAAGTCCCCGCGGGGTGCCATCTCCACTTTCTCACACCTTCGTTGGTTTGCCTCTTCAAGTCCCCCGCGGGGTGCCATCTCCACTTTCTCACACCTTCGTTGGTTTGCCTCTTCAAGTCCCCGCGGGGGTGCCATCTCCACTTTCTCACACCTTCGTTGGTTTGCCTCTTCAGGTCCCCGCGGGGTGCCATCTCCACTTTCTCACCCTTCGTTGGTTTGCCTCTTCAAGTCCCCCGCGGGGTGCCATCTCCACTTTCTCACACTTCGTTGGTTTGCCTCTTCAAGTCCCCCGCGGGGTGCCATCTCCACTTTCTCACACCTTCGTTGGTTTGCCTCTTCAAGTCCCCGCGGGGTGCCATCTCCACTTTCTCACACCTTCGTTGGTTTGCCTCTTCAAGTCCCCCGCGGGGTGCATCTCCACTTTCTCACACCTTCGTTGGTTTGCCTCTTCAAGTCCCCCGCGGGGTGCCATCTCCACTTTCTCACACCTTCGTTGGTTTGCTCTTCAGTCCCCGCGGGGTGCCTATCTCCACTTTCTCACCCTTCGTTGGTTTGCCTCTTCAAGTCCCCCGCGGGGTGCCATCTCCATTTCTCACCTTCGTTGGTTTGCCTCTTCAGGTCCCCGCGGGGTGCCATCTCCACTTTCTCACACCTTCGTTGGTTTGCCTCTTCAAGTCCCCCGCGGGGTGCCATCTCCACTTTCTCACACCTTCGTTGGTTTGCCTCTTCAGGTCCCCCGGGGGTGCCATCTCCACTTTCTCACACCTTCGTTGGTTTGCCTCTTCAAGTCCCCCGGGGTGCCATCTCCACTTTCTCACACTTCGTTGGTTTGCCTCTTCAGTCCCCGCGGGGTGCCATCTCCACTTTCTCACACCTTCGTTGGTTTGCCTCTTCAGGTCCCCCGCGGGGTGCCATCTCCACTTCTCACACCTTCGTTGGTTTGCCTCTTCAAGTCCCCCGCGGGGTGCCATCTCCACTTTCTCACACCTTCGTTGGTTTGCCTCTTCAAGTCCCCGCGGGGTGCCAATCTCCACTTTCTCACACCTTCGTTGGTTTGCTCTTTCAAGTCCCCCGCGGGGTGCCATCTCCACTTTCTCACACCTTCGTTGGTTTGCCTCTTCAAGTCCCCGCGGGGTGCCATCTCCACTTTCTCACACCTTCGTTGGTTTGCCTCTTCAAGTCCCCGCGGGGTGCCATCTCCACTTTTCTCACCTTCGTTGGTTTGCCTCTTCAAGTCCCCGCGGGGGTGCCATCTCCACTTTCTCACACCTTCGTTGGTTTGCCTCTTCAAGTCCCCGCGGGGTGCCATCTCACTTTCTCACACCTTCGTTGGTTTGCCTCTTCAAGTCCCCGCGGGGTGCCATCTCCACTTTCTCACACCTTCGTTGGTTTGCCTCTTCAGGTCCCCGCGGGGTGCCGTCTCCACTTTCTCACACCTTCGTTGGTTTGCCTCTTCAGGTCCCCCGCGGGGTGCCGTCTCCACTTTCTCACACCTTCGTTGGTTTGCCTCTTCAAGTCCCCCGCGGGGTGCCATCTCCACTTTCTCACACCTTCGTTGGTTTGCCTCTTCAAGTCCCCGCGGGGTGCCATCTCCACTTTCTCACACCTTCGTTGGTTTGCCTCTTCAAGTCCCCGCGGGGTGCCATCTCACTTTCTCACACCTTCGTTGGTTTGCCTCTTCAGTCCCCCGCGGGGTGCCATCTCCACTTTCTACACCTTCGTTGGTTTGCCTTTCAAGTCCCCGCGGGGTGCCATCTCCACTTTCTCACACCTTCGTTGGTTTGCCTCTTCAAGTCCCCCGCGGGGTGCCATCTCCACTTTCTCACACCTTCGTTGGTTTGCCTCTTCAGGTCCCCGCGGGGGTGCCGTCTCCACTTTCTCACACCTTCGTTGGTTTGCCTCTTCAGGTCCCCCGCGGGGGTGCCGTCTCCACTTTCTCACACCTTCGTTGGTTTGCCTCTTCAGGTCCCCCGCGGGGTGCCGTCTCCACTTTCTCACACCTTCGTTGGTTTGCCTCTTCAAGTCCCCGCGGGGTGCCATCTCCACTTTCTCACACCTTCGTTGGTTTGCCTCTTCAAGTCCCCGCGGGGGTGCCTCTCCACTTTCTCACACCTTCGTTGGTTTGCCTCTTCAGGTCCCCGCGGGGGTGCCATCTCCACTTTCTCACACTTCGTTGGTTTGCCTCTTCAAGTCCCCCGCGGGGTGCCATCTCCACTTTCTCACACCTTCGTTGGTTTGCCTCTTCAGGTCCCCGCGGGGTGCCGTCTCCACTTTCTCACACCTTCGTTGGTTTGCCTCTTCAGGTCCCCGCGGGGTGCCGTCTCCACTTTCTCACACTTCGTTGGTTTGCCTCTTCAAGTCCCCCGCGGGGTGCCATCTCCACTTTCTCACACCTTCGTTGGTTTGCCTCTTCAAGTCCCCCGCGGGGTGCCATCTCCACTTTCTCACACCTTCGTTGGTTTGCCTCTTCAAGTCCCCGCGGGGTGCCATCTCCACTTTCTCACACCTTCGTTGGTTTGCCTCTTCAAGTCCCCGCGGGGGCCATCTCCACTTTCTCACACCTTCGTTGGTTTGCCTCTTCAAGTCCCCCGCGGGGCGCCATCTCCACTTTCTCACACCTTCGTTGGTTTGCCTCTTCAGGTCCCCGCGGGGCGCCATCTCCACTTTCTCACACCTTCGTTGGTTTGCCTCTTCAGGTCCCCGCGGGGGTGCCATCTCCACTTTCTCACACCTTCGTTGGTTTGCCTCTTCAGGTCCCCGCGGGGTGCCATCTCCACTTTTCTCACACCTTCGTTGGTTTTGCCTCTTCAGGTCCCCGCGGGGTGCCGTCTCCACTTTCTCACACCTTCGTTGGTTTGCCTCTTCAGGTCCCCGCGGGGTGCCGTCTCCACTTTCTCACACCTTCGTTGGTTTGCCTCTTCAGGTCCCCGCGGGGTGCCATCTCCACTTTCTCACACCTTCGTTGGTTTGCCTCTTCAGGTCCCCCGCGGGGTGCCATCTCCACTTTCTCACACCTTCGTTGGTTTGCCTCTTCAGGTCCCCGCGGGGTGCCATCTCCACTTTCTCACACCTTCGTTGGTTTGCCTCTTCAGGTCCCCGCGGGGTTGCCATCTCCACTTTCTCACCTTCGTTGGTTTGCCTCTTCAGGTCCCCCGCGGGGTGCCATCTCACTTTCTCACACCTTCGTTGGTTTGCCTCTTCAGGTCCCCGCGGGGTGCCATCTCCACTTTCTCACACCTTCGTTGGTTTGCCTCTTCAGGTCCCCGCGGGGGTGCCATCTCCACTTTCTCACACCTTCGTTGGTTTGCCTCTTCAGGTCCCCCGCGGGGTGCCATCTCCACTTTCTCACACTTCGTTGGTTTGCCTCTTCAGGTCCCCCGCGGGGTGCCATCTCCACTTTCTCACACCTTCGTTGGTTTGCCTCTTCAGGTCCCCGCGGGGTGCCATCTCCACTTTCTCACACCTTCGTTGGTTTGCCTCTTCAGGTCCCCGCGGGGGTGCCATCTCCACTTTCTCACACCTTCGTTGGTTTGCCTCTTCAGGTCCCCCGGGGGGTGCCATCTCCACTTTCTCACACCTTCGTTGGTTTGCCTCTTCAGGTCCCCCGCGGGGTGCCATCTCCACTTTCTCACACCTTCGTTGGTTTGCTCTTCAGGTCCCCCGCGGGGTGCCGTCTCCACTTTCTCACACCTTCGTTGGTTTGCCTCTTCAGGTCCCCGCGGGGTGCCGTCTCCACTTTCTCACACCTTCGTTGGTTTGCCTCTTCAGGTCCCCCGCGGGGTGCCGTCTCCACTTTCTCACACCTTCGTTGGTTTGCCTCTTCAGGTCCCCGCGGGGTGCCGTCTCCACTTTCTCACACCTTCGTTGGTTTGCCTCTTCAGGTCCCCGCGGGGTGCCGTCTCCACTTTCTCACACCTTCGTTGGTTTGCCTCTTCAGGTCCCCGCGGGGTGCCGTCTCCACTTTCTCACACCTTCGTTGGTTTGCTCTTCAGGTCCCCCGCGGGGTGCCGTCTCCACTTTCTCACACCTTCGTTGGTTTGCCTCTTCAGGTCCCCGCGGGGTGCCATCTCCACTTTCTCACACCTTCGTTGGTTTGCCTCTTCAGGTCCCCGCGGGGTGCCGTCTCCACTTTCTCACACCTTCGTTGGTTTGCTCTTCAGGTCCCCCGCGGGGGTGCCGTCTCCACTTTCTCACACCT
>JAFLJL010016444.1:5000-51389 GCA_018398815.1 Conus ventricosus
AGCATCCAAGTCTGCCAAACGACAGACTCCACATGCTGCAGCCTACTGCAATTCGATTCCCGGACGGCGCAATTTTTTATATATATATATATATATATATATATATATATATATAACAAACTAATAAATTCCAAGGATAAGTACCGCACCGTTCCAGCAACTTACAGAGCAGCTTGGTGTTGCAATGACTGCAAGAAATATTGAATTATAAACAAAGCTTGCTCTTATGTCTTAGATTGAAGAAATAGGGGGAGATACGCATTCATATCTGCAGTGGTAGATGATTCTGCCTAACTAACAGTATGTGCATGAGTGGGTGAATGGGGAAAAAATAAAATAAATGCTTCTCAAAATGAGCCTTCAGCAAGCTTATATTCTCCAAGAGGAAGACATCCTCCAATAGGGAGGGAAACTCACTAACATATAACTCCTGGTCATATACCGATATTTCGAAACTTGGTGGTTTCTCCTCAGTGACCGCGGAAAGTGGTAATTTGACTCCTCTGCCTTTTCAGTTTTAAGAAGAATGCAATCCCAGAAAAGGTTGGTGTGCAATACCGTAGTATGTTTGTTGAGTTTTCAAAAAACCAACCAAAGGTGCCACCTAAGAAGCAAAAGAAAATCATAAAAGAGCAAAACAAACTACATTTTCTTATGAAAAATAGAAAATATAAAACGATATCCTCTAAGACACAAGTGCTGAGGGCTAGTTCTTGGAATGAATCCCCAAGGGACTAAAATACAACAAACTAATAAATTCCAAGGATAAGTACCGCACCGTTCCAGCAACTTACAGAGCAGCTTGGTGTTGCAATGACTGCAAGAAATATTGAATTATAAACAAAGCTTGCTCTTATGTCTTAGATTGAAGAAATAGGGGGAGATACGCATTCATATCTGCAGTGGTAGATGATTCTGCCTAACTAACAGTATGTGCATGAGTGGGTGAATGGGGAAAAAATAAAATAAATGCTTCTCAAAATGAGCCTTCAGCAAGCTTATATTCTCCAAGAGGAAGACATCCTCCAATGGGAGGGAAACTCACTAACATATAACTCCTGGTCATATACCGATATTTCGAAACTTGGTGGTTTCTCCTCAGTGACCGCGTATATATATATATATATATATATACAGTCCGCGCGCAGTGGCGCTTCCTTGATGAAACTGATCAGGTGCAATTTACACGGAAAGAACCTGAACCAGAGAGCCGATTGTTCAAACATCTTCGTTCTGAACCAGAGAGTCGATTGTTCAAACATCCTCGTTCGCGTCACCTCTGTCTCTTTTCTATTCATGTTTTCGGTATGTGAATCTAGGTACATGACTCACCTGACTCTGTAACCTTTTGTGTGTGTGTGTGTGTGTGTGTGTGTGTGTGTGTGTGTGTGTGTGTGTGTGTGTGTGTGTGTGTGTGTGTGTGTGTGTGTGTGTGTGTATGTGTGTGTGTGTGTGTGTGTGTGTGTGTGTGTGTGTGTTGTGCGCGCGCGCACGCGTACGGGCGGGCGTGCGCGCTTGCTTGCCTGCCTGCGTACATGCTTGTGTGTGTACGTGCTTGTGTGTGCATGTGCGTGTGTGTGTGTGTGTATGCGTGTGTGTGTGTGTGTGTGTTTGTGTGTGTGTGTGTGTGTGTGTGTGTGTGTGTGTGTGTGTGTGTGTGTGTGTGTGTAGGAAATTTTTATAATGTAAGAAGTATTTGTATGACCATGCGCAATGCTCAATGTTTTCTTTTCTAAAGATTGCAAGATTTCAAAATTTGCCTATAAACATTGTACTGGACTTATACCAATCAATGGTTCTGCCTGTACTTTTATATGGCTGTGAAATTTGGGGTTATAGTGATTTAAAGCTAATGGAAAGTTTTCAGCTTAAATTTTTTAAGCATCTTTTTCATTTAAATCGTTCCACTAAAACAGAACTAATGCATGGAGAACTAGGAATGTATCCTGTTTCAGTTCAAGTATATGCACGAATGATAAAATTCTGGTCATCCATACTTTCACCACAAACAAACAAATATTCATCTAGATTGTATCAAGTATTATATGATTTGAACAGAAATCAGGGTTTTACATCTAGGTGGTTGATGTGTATACGGAATATCCTTATCGAAACAGGATTCTACTTTGTGTGGGAGACACAAAAGTTTTCGTCTGTTCACAGTATCTGTAGAAATGTTCGTAATTCATTAGAAGATGTTTACATACGTGCATGGAACGATGCTTTAGAATCTAGTAATAAGTGTTTATTTTATAGGAATTTTAAAACAGAGTTTTGCCGTGAAAAATATATTGAAATGTTGCCTGATGTTTATATATACCCTCTAATTCGGGGTTCCGCTGTGGTAATCATAAACTCATCATCGAAATTGGCAGACGATTTGGAATACCTCATGATGAACGATTTTGTCGGGACTGCGACCAGAATGACCTTGGCGACGAATTTCATTTTGTAATGAAATGCACCAAATATGATGATATTAGAAATAAGTTTATACCAAAACAATTTACATGTATAAAGTCCGTATTCAACTATTGTCGTCTGCTCTGTGGTAAAACAAAAAGTGTTGCTAAACTTAGCGAAATTTTTTAAACTTAGTAAAGTTGTGTAACATTATATCCAGTGTGTTAATTATCGGGATTTTTTTTTTTTTGAGTGTTTGATGTGTTTCATTTACATTTGTTTATTTTGTTTCAGTCCTCCATGCCCCAAAAGGGGTCACAGGATTAAATCTTTGAAATCTTTGTGTGTGTGTGTGTGTGTGTGTGTGTGTGTGTGTGTGTGTGTGTGTGTGTGTGTGTGTGTGTGTGTGTGTGTGTATGTGTGTGTGTGTGTGTGTGTGTGTGTGTGTGTGTGATTATGTTTGTGTATGCGTGTATGTGTTTATGTTTTCTCTCCCTCTCTCTCTCTCTCTCTCTCTCTCTCTCTCTCTCTCTCTCTCTCTCTCTCCTATTGTCTTTTGTGTTTTAGCGTCTCATTTTAGTTTTATTGATTTGTTATTTGTTTCAAATCTTTACTTTTTGGCAGAGAGAGAGAGAGAGGGGGGGGGGAGAGGTGGATGTAGTTAGAGAAGATAGAGGGAGGGGTATAGATGAGGTGGGAAAGATGGGGAGCAGAGGGAGAATTTCCTTGCTCTCCACGTCAAATGTCCAGGGGGCATTTCAGATGCCCCATTAGAAATGATGACTGACAGGGATGCCTTCAGCACTGTGGACCTCTCATCACTTGTGACAGCCACAGAGGAGCGTCAGTGTGTGTGTGTGTGTGTGTGTGTGTGTGCGTGCGTGCGTGCGTGCGTGCGTGCGTGCGTGCGTGCGTGCGTGCGTGCGTGCGTGCGTGCGCGCTTGCTTGCGTGCCTGAGTACATGCTTGTGTGCGTACGTGCTTGTGTGTGCATGTGTGTGTGTGTGTGTGTGTGTGTGTGTGTGTGTGTGTGTGTGTGTGTGTGTGTGTGTGTGTGTGTGTATGTGTGTGTGTGTGTGTGTGTGTGTGTGTGTGTGTGTGTGTGTGTGTGTGTGTGTGTGTGTGTGTGTGTGTGTGTGTGTGCGTACGCGCGCGCATGTGTGTGTGTGTGTTTCTCTGTGTGTTATTGTGTGTGTGTGTGTGTGTGTGTGTGTGTGTGTGTGTGTGTGTGTGTGTGTGTGTGTGTGTGTGTGTGTGTATGCGAGCGCGTGTGTATCCAACTGTCGGAATGCGAAAAAGACGAGTGGTCAGAAGAATAGTAGATCTGGGGGTGGGAGGTTAGGTGTAGCTATTGAGTATATCTACACATACTTTGACTCTGTGCCGATGACAGATGAGAAGCAGATGACATGCCAGTATATACTGAACTTTGTATTGTACGGGGAGCCAGCGAAGAGACTGTCCAAGAGATGGCGATATAATAACCCTCGTCTGGAAGACTTGCAGAGCAGCTTCAGCAGCTACTGGTGTGGACCTTGTTTATAAAGTGTTCAAGGCGTGTTTCGGTGAGGTAGACCAAAGAACTGTTTTCAGCAGTGAAGTCGGGACAATTCCGCTGGACAGACCAGTGTTTGGTAGCTTCGATGGAAAGACAAGGTAGGATTTAGAGCCGAATTTCAAAATGTCCGGATAGGCTGTTTTACAGAGGTTATTTACATGCTACTTGAAGGCAAGAACTGGATCGAAATACGTGTGTGGGTTTTGTGATTTGCCAAAATAACATGGCGTTCCTTTGCCATTGGTCATGACATGAAGTGCACGCATCTTCTCTGCATGGCGTTTAGCGGGCTGGTAGTTAGTTGGTCACAGTGAAAGGATAACCTTAGTTTAAATATCGTTGTCACGAGTTTGTCACGAGGCCAATGACGATTGACCCATCTGGGGTGGCGGAATTATTCATTTATTATTGTCGTTGCTGTGGTCGTGTATCCGTCCTTAATGTGGCTTGTGGTGCGTTTGCACCTTAATGTCGTTCAGCTCAGGTTAGGTTTGCTTTCTCTCTCTCTCTCTCTAATTCCACTGCCCGTGCAATTCATCCTGCAGGTTCACGGGTGGCTGGTACCTTTCTCTCGAACTTGCTGTCTATCGGCCTCTCACCTGTCTTTTCACCTGCCGCACGTGCAAAATTCCTCTTGGGCTTGAGGTATTCTCACTGTGACGTAGGGTGGCAGGTTGGCCGCCATCGCTTAGACAGGTTTTCTCTTCACTCGTGCGGAAGATGTCTCTGGGAGCGCCTGCTCCGGTCCTGGTTTCTTCACCACTTCGTCGAAGGTACGGTCGGTACCTTCATTCCTACAGTCGGCCTGTAGGGGAGGGACATCATCTCTTTTCCGCATCTGCTCTGCTGGTCCTCTCGACTGGACAGAGGGCAGAGAGTCGCTTGACCCGCCACTTTTTGGGTCACCCACGGGTAGCTGGTAAGCATCAGTTTCGTGGTTTGTTTTTTTTTTTGTTTTTTTTTTTTTGTTGTTGTTGTTAGCCGGCTAATTTTTCTCTTTTGCGCAATTTTCTTTTGTTTTCAAAATTATAAAAGAAATATTGTTTGAGACCGCTTTTCTGGTTAATTCAATCTTTAACCTGGCCATTCTAAATTATATCCAAAATTCTTTCTCCTTTTTATGCATCTGGTGATGCGGTAGTCGGTGGGGATGGGAGAGAACCTGGTGATTCAGGGTTGGTACTTGCTTGGTCTCGCTCGTCCGCCCCTGTCACATTCGCGGACTCTTATTCTTCGGCCACCGTCTGTTTGTGGGTGCAAGGAGAACGAGTTTTATGTTTGCGAGCGTGCGTACGCATGATTAGTCGTTTGGATGCGTGGTTGGAGATTTGTGTTATTTTGAAATGTTGCTATAAAATGTGGGGATAATTGTGCCATTGAATTATTATTATTTGCAAATGTGGTGGCAGTTATAAAGCAATGGTTGCTGTATTAGTTCAGTTCCTAAGAAAGGAAAATGTTGAACGTGAGCGAGGGAAGGATGAAGATAATTCATATTCGTTTTATAGCCTGTTAATTTAATGCAGTCTCTTGCCTGCTTCGTGTGACAAGACCTTTAGCGAACATTCCTGATTTGGTTTGTGTTACTGTGTTATGCTCAGGTCTGTGTTGAACTGGTGCTATTAATGTATTCAGCAAACCTCCCTCCCCCCATCATGCGAGTGGCTGTTAGGATTTAACAGCATGTGTCAGACCGTACTGACTGCGGGGTTCCAGTACCCTTTCTTCTTTCCTCCCAGTTCCGTTTTCCTCCTCCGGGGGCTTCACCCGGAGCGTGCACTGGTTGGGGCCGCGCACTGGTTGGGGCCGCACACTGGTTGGGGCCGCCGCGCTGGTGGAGAAGCACGTGGGCTTTGCCGGACGGTCCTGATCCCTGTCCGGGACCTCCAGCGACAACACCTCGTCCCACGGGATGCGCTCTCCACCGTCCTCGCACTTCAAACAGCCCATGTGACCGGTGTGGTAGCTCTGTGTGGCGTGCGATTTGGGCGTATGTTGTGTGTGTCAGTGGTGTCGGCATCGAAGGACACTCCGTTCAAGAACCGACCCGGTTTGGGGCACCTGGTGCGTCAGGGTGCTCCCAGTGGACTTTGGAGAGGCAGGGGTGTGGGGGAACTACATGAGACACGGAAGGGGATGGGTGCTGGAAATCCCTATTTATAATCATGGTTATATTGTGGGTGCTGGAATGCTTATTTATAATCATTGTTATGTTGTGTGTGCTGGAAATGCTTATTTATAATCATGGTTATGTTGTGTGTGCTGGAAATGCTTATTTATAATTATGGTCATGTTGTGTGTGTTGGAATGCTTAATTGTGTGTATGTCGTGTGTGTTGAAATGCTTGATTGTGATTGTGCATGTTGTGTGTGTTGGAATGCTTAATTGTGATTGTGTGTGTTGGTGTGAATAAATGGGGTGTTGTATTGTAATCTTTCTTGTGTGGTCTCTTGCGAGGCGTGTGAGGTCAGTCACTCCCTTCACTCCCATCTAGACCGATCCTGTCAGGGCAGACCTCCAGGGGTCGGTCGTGACAATCGTTTTATTTCATTTATTTATTTATTCGTTTTGGCTCTCAGTATACGGACAGAGACGACTCACGGGTATTCTTATTTCCACATGAAATGCCGTTTATTTATATGTTTATATACCTGTCTTTTTTCTCAATGATTTGTGTCCCTTGTTTAAGATAATATTGAAGGATTCTCTTTTCTTCTCTTGTAGTTTCATATTACGTGACTCTTTACATGTGGATTGGAACTGTTAGTGTTCTGTTTCTTAGGCATTTGTCACCATGCTATTTCTGCGATCTTCTAGAATGTATGTGAGGTTTGTTGTGTGTAGGAATACTGTGTGAGTGGGTATGTGTTATACCGTGCAGTATCTTAGCACTTCGTCCCTGCAATAGAAGATTACCAGCAGTTGCAGCAGCAGTAGTAGCAGCAGCAGCGACAGCAGCAGGAGCAACAGTACCAGCAATATTATCATCTTCTTCATCATCATCATTATCATTGTTGTTGTTGTTGTCGTCGTCGTTGTTGTTCTTATTGTTGTTGTAATCATTATTATCATTATTTCAAGAGAATGTAAATATGCGGGTTCAAGCTCACCCATCTTATTATGCACGAAAACCCCCCTTTTCACATACAAATCACGTCCATCTCATGTCAGTTGTGGCCAAAATTAACACCTGTTTTTAAACAAAATTACTATGCAAAACCGCCAAAAATCGACGTAATCGTTAATTTAAAATGGGGGCTTACGTGCAAGATAAGATTTGGTGATCGTGAACAAACATATTTACATTCTCTCCAGGGACATAAAAATTAAGGATTTACAGTACGCTCTTCTACTTCTAGCACCACCAACAAATCAGAACAAACAACTAGCCTTCCATCTTGATTAGTTATTTTTACATCCAATGAATTTATAGGCCCCTCAATTAATTCTTTAAATTGACTGTTTCCATCAAACCTATATAACTGATAATCGCAAAACCCTGCCTTAATTGACGGCAGCACTCTTAGAACCTTAGATGGATAGCCCTCAAATAAATTAGTATCTGTTCTTAACTCATCTAAATGGACATACAATATTGGGTTCATGAGAAAATCAGTTGGTTCATTACTTTCAAATTGATAGGCATCTTTTTGTATACTAAATCTATAAGATCTATCGCTACTGTGGAAGCCTAAGATTCGAGCAAGCCCTCTAGGAAAAGCGTACTCCCTTGTTTCTTCTAGTGGGAAATGTATAGTAATTCTGAGGTTTGCTTCGTTGATTGTTAGCAATATGCTAAATTCGCTAAGTACTTCTTTTAAAGAACAAAATTTGTAATAACCTTCTGGTATTTGTATATGACTTACTTGACTGCCTTGTTCGTCATTAACATTAATCCAGTTATTTTGAGCCTCTTCAGATATGTTAACCCACTTAACTTTAAAACCAAGTTCTCTAAGAGCAGCCCTACAATTGCCTAACCTATTATTAATTGGGTACGTTAAGAACACACGCTCGTTTTGTTTGGTTATATAGATGTACATCTTTTTTATAACTATTTAAGAAAACTAATTTAAAAATGGAACCTTTAAAATATAACAAAAGTGCCACTTACAATGTAGGAGCGTTTTATAACCTCAAATCTTTGGACTTCAGCAATTTAACCATTGCAGTAGATGGATCATACGGCTTCCAAGTCAGACTTGTAAATCCACTAACTAAATATTTAAATCCGCCAATAAAGAGTGATAGAGTGCCATCAGCATGGTCATCCCACCCTATGGCTTTTTTCCAGAATCAGTTAAATTTTGCCATTTACTGCGCAACTACTGGCTGCGGTGTTTCATATGCAAACCATTTAAACCACCCCAATCTCTTGGTAAGGTCAGTATATAACTTTCATGTTTATTACCAGTACAGACGAATACTAACTGAACTACAAGTGCCCCTCCCTAACGACAACGCGTTTAATCCATTTAACAGCCCAATGGACACTAATGCATATGAAAGAATTTGCAACGAATTTAACATTAATCCTTCAACTGATTTTAAACAAAAGTTAGACCGTAATCATGGGATGGGCACATTGTATTTGTGGGCGCAAAAAGAGAATATAATTATGACTACTGGCCACACTTCTTTTCAACCAAACAAACAAGTTCGATTGGGATCCATAGAACAAAAACGCCCTAATGCTTGGACAACATTTATCTTAGATGAAAGTGAAGGTCTAACAATGCCAGGAGTGCAAAGACTTAATGACTCCATAAGGACATACGTTTGGTGTCTATTAGGAGCACAAGCACAGACCAAGTCTAGCATAGTAGAGAACAGAGAAATGTTCATTCTATCTCAACTGCCCTCAACCAGTTTCGGGCAGTTGAGATAAAATAAACATTTCTCTGTTCTCTGACAAGTAAGTCTTTAACAATGAATTAAAAATGATAATCCATCACACATTCTCTTTCAATAACCAAAAAAATAACTACCCTACAAACAAACATACTGTGTAGGATTATCCGTTTTCAATACTAATTTACTAAACTTGCTTGTCTTTTAAAACTAAGTTATATTTTTTACATAAAATCCGCACACTTATTCTGACTAATTTCTACCTACAAAACTTTGTATAACAGACAGGCAGACACGAGGCGGAGGAAGTTATAGAGACCCCACCATTAGGCTGAAACCTGATCACTTAATTTACGGCTAGCGCAGACACGAGGTCTTCGTTCACATAGAACACAGCGCAGGCCGACCGGCCCGTTCACAAACTGTGTGTCTCCCTTGTTGTGACCAAAAAATCAATAAAACACGCCTCGCGAGCGTACTGCGTTTCTTCTCTCACAGGGCTCGCAGCAACATTATTGCATCAGAAAAATGTTCTTGAACCTTCTCGAGAGAATGCGAGACTGCCACGTCAACACTGCCACGTCGGCACTACCTACGTCGGCAAGAGCCGGCCATAGCCTCTTATCAAATCAAGTGCTGAGCTTAAATCACGTGACGCTTTGTGTTGTGCCTAGTTGCCACCATTTTACATTTGACAGCGGTGCTGTGTGGTCGTATGCTGTGTGGCTAGCATTAGAACTTGTGGGTGTTAAAAACATGGCGAGTCAGGGAAGTGATGTTTCAATGCCTTCTGCCAGTGCTGGAAGTGACGCTAATATTACTCAAGAAATGGATGAAATGTTGTTATCTTCGCAAGGAAAACTTTCTGATCAACAGACCGATCTTGTGGAAAAATACATTGTTTATCATGAGGCCATGGCAAAGTTTTTGACAAAGAAATTGAGTGGCGAGCCTTGTTCTCCTCCCTCAAAGCCAAAAGGAAGCATTTCGTTTTTGTTTCCTCAACAAAAAACGGAACTCTCAGTTGAAGATCTTGACAAATATTTGAAAACACAGCTTTGTGAGCTGACTTCCGATCCATTTGATGAAACCAAAACCTTTGAAACTGTTCAAGAAATGACCCCCATCTTACACCGGGCTTGTTACTCAGTGAAAGATAGTGAAAAGAAATCTCTTTCTCAGGCTCTTTCTTTTAGGGCATTGGCTTCAGAAAGCAAAGACAATTTTGAAACAGTCAAAAACAAAAAACTGGGAGTCCTATCTGAAAGAAGATTTGCTGGTTGAGCCAACTCGCGTAAGAAGACTAATTGAAGTGTCATTTTGTTTCTATTATTATCCAAAATTTCACAAACTTGCGATTTTTTTCAACGAGTTATACAGCAAACGAAAACTCATTATGAAATACATACAATCCAACCCCAACTTTAAAGCATTCTGGCATGATACACATGACGTGTTAGAACCTGCATGGCAGGAGTAATTGAGCCACTTCCACAGCGGTAGTTTTACTAGCGCCCAACAAAACTAGGCCAATCGGCAAACTCTGCCGATTGACCCACAAAGCCCACCTCTACCCCACCTACTGGAGCGGCGCCAACACTCCTTCACCTCTAAAGGCTGCCTTCGGGTGGCCGCCGATTGAACTGAAACAGATCCTGTGATTATTGATTCAGGACTTTGATAAGTGCTTTCGGCGGCTGCCTTGAATTTACAACGTTCAAGTGTAAACAACAAAAAGCCCCCTTCACTTTCTTACAAGCACTTTCCTGTCTATTGTGTGTTTGTTTTTGTTGTTTGTTTGTTGTTTGTTTGTGTTTGTTTGTGTTTGTTGTTTGTTTGTGTGTGTGTTTTGTCCTACCCTTCGCACGCACGTCCCCACCCCCACCCTACGCATGCACACCCCCACCCACGCATGCACACACTCAAGTCACTTTTAAGTTCTTACTTAAGTTATTCTTAAGTTCTTAATTAAGTTCTTAATTAAGTTTTTAATTAAGTTACTTCAAGTTCTTAATAAGTTCTTGATCAAGTAACTTCTCAAGTCATCCTTTAAGTACAACCAAGTTCTTATTCAAGTTATCTTATAATTATCAAAAAACAATTTATGTTTTTATCTTAAATAGTAGATGTCTAATATAGTACACACACGCCTCAAAAAACGCGTCATCGCTGAGGATGTCTTGCTTAGCGTTCTCTGCGCGAGATTGGTCAGCATAGATCTTAATGAAGTTTTTACATCCTAAGCAACCACATTGATTACAATTCTGGTCTATGGAAATGTCTTTTATAGACTCCATGTCTTTATTTATTGACTCCATCATTTTAAACAAATAATAATCCATCATGATCTATTTTTATCAAAAAACAAAAAATTAAGTTCTTAAAATATTATTACATATCAAAATGGATCAAAACGATCTTTTATTGTTGGCGTTTTTGGCGTGCTTTTGTCTTCTGTATTTAGTGGTTCAGGTTGTTTTGACTGCTTTTGTTTTTGTTGCCATTGTTTATATATTTTTAACAGTAATAACCACCCCCAGCAGCAGCAAGGGCGCCAAAAATGGCAACAGTTTTAAGTTCAATATTCCATGAAGACTTTGGTGCTGTAGGCCTTGAATCACATGGAGTTTTTATAGCTGGCATTGAATCAACTTGTTCTGGCGTTGGCGGTGTTATGTTTTCATGATGAGTTATATTCTGTAACTGTAATTTTTTTTGTCTGTTCCACTCTGCTAATTTTCTTCCTGCTTTAACACGCCCAGGATGAGGATGCTTTTCAATGGTCTCCACCTGATTCAGTGTTTTCTGCTGATTTTCTGGCTTGGTTACTTTCTCCACCTGATTCAGTGTTTTCTGATTCTGCTGTTTTTCTGGCTCGGTCATTTTGAAGGGAAATAAAATCTATATGATTAAAAGTAATTAATCCCATGATTAATGGTGATAACAATGTTCCAAATCTGTAATATAGATCACATCCTAGAGACTCTAATGACTTTGTTAAAACTGGATCCTGCGTTAAATCATACGTAAGATCTTGTTCAGAATCAATGGGAGCAAATCTACTGACTAGTTTAGTGTACAAACTAAGAACCGTTTGCCCCACACTTTTTACCATTCTCGACCCCAGCTGCGCTTCATACCTGTTATGATACTTTATAATGTCTTGTGGCGACATCCGTTGAATTTGTTCTATGCTGAATTCAGTTCCGAGGAACTGTTTTGTTTTTCCACATGCTGCCAAAGAATACAACCTCTCCTTTTGGGCATAACAGCTTGGTCATCAACTTGGTCATTCATAAGTTCAGGAAGGTTTAGGCCGCCCTGTAGCTGTAGTAGATCATCGCTGTTCATGTTTTTATTAATTATAATTATTTTATTTTTTAAAATGAGCACCGAAAAAACTGTCGCTAACCTTGTATACCATTCTGCTGTTATTGGAGGTCTAAGTGTAGGATACACAATGCTTGGTAAAAGCCTGTTAAAAATAAAACCGGCAGATCTTGGCAAACTAGACTTCGAGGATTTAGCAAAACTGATTGCTATTATTGCAGCTTCATTAGCAACGAAAGATTTTCTAGTTAATCAAAAAATAATTCCAGAGAATATAAATATGTAAAAAGAAAAAATACATTTATAAAAAATGGCTTCACTCGTAATGATGATTGGTGGCGCTGTGGTTAATGCGCTTGCTTTTAGCGGAAGTAATTACGCGTTTAGTAAACTGCGGGATGACGGTGAGAGAAAAAGACATAACAAAGCTATGGAGGAACTAGCTGCAGCACAAGATCACTATGAAAAGCAGAGAATTGAGCAGTTAGATTTTATTAACGATGAACTGAAAAAACAGGGACATGCAGCTTACACATTTAAAGATGTTGATCAAGCAATAAAAGAATATTATCTTGTAACAGGCAAACCAATCGAGACATTGCCCCCACCAAAATTCAGCGACTTTTATCAACCATCAGAAAAACAAAAGATGCAAGAAATCGGGTTTATTGTCTTTGGTATGACCGTCGTGTATTTTGTTGCGCATAATATTGGCTGAATAAAAATGAACAAAATCTATTATTCACCAAAAGGATATTGGAAGGGAATCACGGCAATCAAAAAGCTAAGCCAAGCAGCTGGAGTTAGTGAACAAACAGCGAAGGAATGGTTATCTAAACAAGCGATTTGGCAAATTTATTTACCTGCACCTAGACAAATACAGAGACCACACTTTGTGAATACAATACCGAACGACACCCATCAAATGGATCTTCTATATTTACCCCATGATACGATTAGACGAAAAAGATTTAAGTACGCACTTACAGTCATTGACATAGCTTCAAGATACAAAGATGCGGAACCATTAACACAAAAGAGTGCTTCTGCTGTTGCTGTTGCTATACAACTGATATACCAACGAGGCCCGTTAACTTACCCTCGCATGATTCAAGTCGATGATGGAAAAGAATTTAAAGGTCGAGTGAATCAATTATTGTTAAAACATAGAGTTACCATTAGAAGAGGCATTCCGGGAGTTCACAGATCACAGGCTTTGGTTGAAAACTTTAACAAACAGTTATCCGAAAGGCTTTTCTCCTACCAGTATCACAGGGAGCTGATTGACAATTCTCGCAACACAGAATGGGTTAGAAGACTACCCTCAGTTCTACGTGCAATGAATAATGAAGAATTTAAAGGTCTAAAACCAGTACAAGCAATCAAAAAACAAACAATAAATGTTGCTGAAGACTCCAGTACAACCAGCAAACTATTACCGTTTGGTTTAAAAGTAAGGTACCTTTATTTACCGGGGGAAGCAGAAGGGACACTCGCATCAGGGCAACAGATCCAGTTTGGAGCGTTGATCCATATGAAATAAAAAGAATTGTAAAAATGAATCCGCCCGTGTATTATTTACGAGAAACTGACACAACGAAACAACCGGCTCCTCAAAGATCTTTTGTAAAGGAAGAACTGCAAATAATCCCACCAGACACAGTTCCAGTTGCTTAATTAATTTTAATTACATAAATATATTTAAGTCTAAAATGGAAGCCCAAAAGAAAGAACATGGAACGGAAGCAAGAAGGATAAATAAAGAGACCTTTGAATTAATACGAGAATCATTTAGGGTGTGTTCTGCTATTAAGGAATTAATACGAGAATCAAATGATACGTATTCTGCTGTTAAAGAAACAGTTAGGAGGATTCCTTGGCACAGGGCAGATCGGCCAGAGCACTTACAGCCCCTAATCCCAAATTTTGACTATCAAATATGGAGAAAAGAATATTTGAAATAATAAAAAAAATTCGAGCACGTCAAGCAGAAATAAGAAAAAATTGGAATAATTTGGAAGATGATGTGATTGATCTTCTAATACATTTCAGGAAAAATATGAACCCGAATATAAACTCTTCGATGAAGAAAATATGTAATTATACTGTTCTCCAATGTCCATATGCATAAGAAAACTCTGGATTAACAAACACACGTTTTGTGTTTGTTCTATCTAATGACTTCTTTGTTACAACAGTTGTGTTGATCTCATGTAGATTAGATCGCAGTTTTACGTTGTCATGATGAAAAAGTCTTATTGTCAAACAATGCTTCTTTGTAGTTGTCATGAGATATGTTTGACTGCACAACACTGCGAGATATTCCCTTTGCTTTCTTAATGGTTTTCTCCTGGCTAGAAATACTGTACATTTTCGACCTTAACCCAACATACTCCTTGATCACCTTTCCAGATAATTCATCTTTCATCTTTCCTAAAACTTTCTTGTTGGTAATTGAATGCAAAGGTGAATCTTTAGGGTAATCGGATGTGTCATACCATCCCGCATGCCCTTTAGCTACTTCTATTTCCATGTCTTTATAGATGTCTTCAGTAGGGATATCTATAACAAAACTGTCTGTATCTGTGTAAAGTACTCTGGACTCAGGATACGAGGGTTTAAAGTAGTCATAAAGAAATTCTAACATCAAAAGCTTTGATAATTCTAAAACAGTAAACCCAATAAATACAGGCTTGTCTAATTTGACTTTCTTTTTTTTCATCATTATACCAAAAAGCTGATCATGAAATCTTCTGAAGTCCTGATAATTAGGTTTAGAAGTCAGCTTAATTGCTTCGTTCTCTTTGGTGACCAATCTAACATCTTTGCGCTTGTGCGGATTCTCCATAGTCTTTCCAAAACAGCTGTTGTTCATCAGCTTGAAAAAGTCTTTTTCTGAAGCATCTGTGGATTTAGTTCTGAGATCAGTGTTCTTCATGATGTATGGTTTCATGAACTGTTCTTGATCAAAAGCAATTATACGATGAACTGCTTTCAACTTCAAACCGTGTCTTAAATAAAATTGTAGAAGTCTGTAATGACAGACATAATTTTTTTTGCCTCGAAGATTAGGCACAAGTTTAGGCGGTTCTGTTTTTGCCATCTTTAGGCTTTCTGCTGCCAATGGATAGTCATTATGCAGGTCATGGAGCTCATGAGGATATTCTAAGTCAACTTCTAGAATGAAACCGCGCTGTTGACCCGACGTCAAACTGCCCAACCACTTTAATGCTTTTTGAATATTATTTTTTGGGTCGTCTTTTGTGTACATCTTGAAGTTACGTAATGGAAGTGATTGCGCCATTGCCCATCCATACAGATTGTTTGCGTCTAAATACATAAGATAGTTAGACCTTTTACTTGGATCATAGTCGTCCAAGTATTTGTTGTTTGCTTTACAGTAATGATGCGACACCATACTAATTCCTCCACGCAATCCGTTTTCAATCATCTGAATCATTGGTAAATCTGACAATAAATCAATCTGTACTCCAGTAAACTTTAAGAAAGCATCCCAACTCATCCCGGGCGCAGAAATGTAATGCGCGGGATCCAGGCTATAATGTTTCATGCAGATCTTTCTATAATTTTCAAAGACGTCCGCAACAAACATACATCAGCCATCAAGTAGGAGTCATGATAGTCTCCCATCGTTTTACAATCTAACTTCTGCCACGCATCTTGAGCATGCTGGTAATCAGAATCACTAATGCCCTTTCCTCTAAGACTAGAAAAGAACGCTTCTTTAGGTGGAAGTGTATCTTCGTCAAACCTTTCCCAACTGTTCATGTACTCATAAGGGTAAACGCCCTTTCTAACAAGTGTTGGGTCAAAATATTCTTCCGTTATTGGGCAGGACTTTAAGGACATAGCCAGTGACTCTAATGATCCCATCATGTGTTGCATAGAGTCATAAAAAGACATGTTATTTAAAGTGAAACACATGTACTTTTCTGATGACTGTGCAATGCATGCTACCTGAAGGCGCTGGTTACTGCTTGCATTATAAGGTGAGAGTCATAACACTCGCAAGTTATGAAAGAAGATAGGCAGCTTCCATGTCTTTGGTTCAAACTTTAGTTGAAGATTGCATTTACTGTGTGCTACTCCTCTGAACTTCCCACTAATGTGATCATGGTCTCTTACCTTCGGATTCGCTACGTCTGATGAGAGGCCTAAACCACAAATCCAACAATGTGTGGCTGAGTCATACTGTTTTGGTCTTCAGGGGTCATAATAATGTCTGAAAGATTCAGATTATTAGAACAGGCGTTACGCACTTGCTGCATGCGCTGTAAAAATCTTTTGGCCGCATTTGGCCCTCTGTATAATTCTGGCGTTGAATGAGCGCCATCCGACCTGACGATAATGAAAGCGAATGAACAAATCTGGTGATTACTCACAAGTCTGTTTTTGGGCGTTTCTGTGGGGTTGGTCCTTCATAAGAAACAATGAGTGATTCGAAGTCTGCGTAAACAACATATGGGCTCGTTTGCAGTTTTTTCCAGTTCTTAAAACTAACTTTACTGCCTTCTGGGGGCGTAATTAGTTCTGTATTACAGTCAACTGGGCCGATAAATGTTTCTTATGTTCAAGCGCAGCTTTATCGGATGGAACTCTTGTTAAACATTTTCTGCAGAATTCTTGTTTGCCATGATTTTTTGAAGTATGCCACATTAGTCTACTCATTGTTCGTATCAATGTGTAATGTGGTAGCCCCGCTGGTGAAAGCATCAGCAGTAAGTCAACATGATTTTTGCCTGGATCGCCTATTGTTGGGCTGTTCTTGGACACTTTAATCGGCACCAAATTTGTTTCCTCATCCCATGTGTAGACATTAACAGTTATTGGTTTGTTTTGTTCTTCAAACTGATCAATGGAATCCGCGCTAACGGGAAAAGATATTCCACTAAAGTTAAGATCATTAGTGTAGGGACAATAGTTAGACACTCTCTCTGCGTTTTTGCGGGCGTAATGCAGCCTTGCGAGAACACACCACATAAAACATTTGTTGTCTGTATTCCTTATGTTTAGAACTGCTCTTTTTGCAACTAATGCTGGAGGCAGCGGAATGTAAGACCTGCCTACAATCGGTGCATACTTAGCCTGTTTTAATCTAATCTCTAAGACTTCGCCCTCTGACCAACCAGAGCCTCTCATTTTGGCTTCTTCAGCAGCCACATCAAACTGTGTAAGCAGTTGGTCTGCCCAACCGGGTGTTAAGTCATTATGAGAAAGAATAGTCTGTTGTTTAGTCGAGACCCAGACTTCTAGATTTTCTTCATTTATTGTTATATAGTCGATTAAAACAGCTAACATTACTTTAACTGGCGGGTCTATTGTTAGTTTACCTGGAACTTGAAAAAGAAACACCCGAAGGTGCTGGGGAGGACCCAGAGAAGCACTGTCCTCACCTGCCCTTAGAGCAGTCCTGTACCACCCCTGGAGGCCTGCGCTGTGTTGACGATGGGTACAGGCACGCGCAGGACACTCCATTAAGATATCAAGGGACATAACTGCTCCTGAACAGAGGTAAATTAGACTACAGGATGCAGCTCATAACAGCCCAAAGTAGCATCCCCCATGGGTGTACCAGCCCGTATTTCATGACTGCAGAGCCCACCGGCGAAAAACACCACCCCCCAGCTGCCGAGCACACCCCACAGACCCAACCACCCCTGCCCACGGACAGATGAAGACAGTGCCACTCCAGACACAGCCAAGCTTTCGCCATACGGTCTTATGTGCCCTCAAGAGAGAATCCAAAGTTGTAGTCTTTCCCACTGTCAACAGGACTTTCCCTGTGGTCAGTGGGTCTTTCCTCACCGCCACTGGACCTTTCTCCAGGGTCAGCCTAGTTAAGGCAAAGAAGAAAAAGAAAACACCCGAAGGTGCTGGGGAGGACCCAGAGAAGCACTGTCCTCACCTGCCCTTAGAGCAGTCCTGTACCACCCCTGGAGGCCTGCGCTGTGTTGACGATGGGTACAGGCACGCGCAGGACACTCCATTAAGATATCAAGGGACATAACTGCTCCTGAACAGAGGTAAATTAGACTACAGGATGCAGCTCATAACAGCCCCAAAGTAGCATCCCCCATGGGTGTACCAGCCCGTATTTCATGACTGCAGAGCCCACCGGCGAAAAACACCACCCCCAGCTGCCGAGCACACCCCAGACCCAACCACCCCTGCCCACGGACAGATGAAGACAGTGCCACTCCAGACACAGCCAAGCTTTCGCCATACGGTCTTATGTGCCCTCAAGAGAGAATCCAAAGTTGTAGTCTTTCCCACTGTCAACAGGACTTTCCCTGTGGTCAGTGGGTCTTTCCTCACCGCCACTGGACCTTTCTCCAGGGTCAGCCTAGTTAAGGCAAAGAAGAAAAAGAAACACCCGAAGGTGCTGGGGAGGACCCAGAGAAGCACTGTCCTCACCTGCCCTTAGAGCAGTCCTGTACCACCCCTGGAGGCCTGCGCTGTGTTGACGATGGGTACAGGCACGCGCAGGACACTCCATTAAGATATCAAGGGACATAACTGCTCCTGAACAGAGGTAAATTAGACTACAGGATGCAGCTCATAACAGCCCAAAGTAGCATCCCCATGGGTGTACCAGCCCGTATTTCATGACTGCAGAGCCCACCGGCGAAAAACACCACCCCCCAGCTGCCGAGCACACCCCACAGACCCAACCACCCCTGCCACGGACAGATGAAGACAGTGCCACTCCAGACACAGCCAAGCTTTCGCCATACGGTCTTATGTGCCCTCAAGAGAGAATCCAAAGTTGTAGTCTTTCCCACTGTCAACAGGACTTTCCCTGTGGTCAGTGGGTCTTTCCTCACCGCCACTGGACCTTTCTCCAGGGTCAGCCTAGTTAAGGCAAAGAAGAAAAAGAAACACCCGAAGGTGCTGGGGAGGACCCAGAGAAGCACTGTCCTCACCTGCCCTTAGAGCAGTCCTGTACCACCCCTGGAGGCCTGCGCTGTGTTGACGATGGGTACAGGCACGCGCAGGACACTCCATTAAGATATCAAGGACATAACTGCTCCTGAACAGAGGTAAATTAGACTACAGGATGCAGCTCATAACAGCCCAAAGTAGCATCCCCCATGGGTGTACCAGCCCGTATTTCATGACTGCAGAGCCCACCGGCGAAAAACCACCCCCCAGCTGCCGAGCACACCCCACAGACCCAACCACCCCTGCCCACGGACAGATGAAGACAGTGCCACTCCAGACACAGCCAAGCTTTCGCCATACGGTCTTATGTGCCCTCAAGAGAGAATCCAAAGTTGTAGTCTTTCCCACTGTCAACAGGACTTTCCCTGTGGTCAGTGGGTCTTTCCTCACCGCCACTGGACCTTTCTCCAGGGTCAGCCTAGTTAAGGCAAAGAAGAAAAAGAAACACCCGAAGGTGCTGGGGAGGACCCAGAGAAGCACTGTCCTCACCTGCCCTTAGAGCAGTCCTGTACCACCCCTGGAGGCCTGCGCTGTGTTGACGATGGGTACAGGCACGCGCAGGACACTCCTTTTAAGATATCAAGGGACATAACTGCTCCTGAACAGAGGTAAATTAGACTACAGGATGCAGCTCATAACAGCCCCAAAGTAGCATCCCCATGGGTGTACCAGCCCGTATTTCATGACTGCAGAGCCCACCGGCGAAAAACACCACCCCCCAGCTGCCGAGCACACCCCACAGACCCAACCACCCCTGCCCACGGACAGATGAAGACAGTGCCACTCCAGACACAGCCAAGCTTTCGCCATACGGTCTTATGTGCCCTCAAGAGAGAACTTGAGAAATAGCATGAGGAACACTTGCCTGTACGTTTGCTGGATTAATGACTTCTAAATCAATATCATTTAGTGCTCTTGACAAACGCTCTTCCTTAAGCATTCCTTCAAATAATTCGTCCGGTCCTTCATATATCTTATCCATGCTGAGTTTCTTTTCTAACTCAAAATATTTATTTAAATCAAAAAAATAATTAATCAATATCGATAGTCTTTTTGTGTTTAGACTCATAAACTAAAGTATAAACACCCTTTGGCGTTGTTAATGTGAGCTGTTTAGAGCAGAGTTTAATGTTTCGTTTACTTTTTTTAAACATTCCTTTTTTATCTGTTCGGTGTCTGGCTGTTGAGAAAAACTTGTCCTTGCCTTTCTTTGAAGATCAAACTTTTGTCTTTTGTAGTCATTAAAATCAGCCTGTAAACGACTAAATTCTTCATCCGTGATGTTTGAGTCATCTAGTGCTTTATTTATTATCAGATTAAAGGAGCTAAGTTTAGCGGTTATTAGTTGAACCATGGCCGTGTGCTTTTGGAGTTTAGTTTTTATTTTTTTTGCTAGCAGCACCTACAGCTAATGAGCACAGGCCGAGAGCTAAAGACAAACCACCTAGAGGTAAAGCTGCGGGTGTGCCTATGCCCGTTGCTAAGAGATCCAACACTCGTTCCTGCTGATGCGGCGCTTATAGTCGATGCTCCAGTATTAACATAAGTAACAGCATTAAAGACAGCAGAATACCTTCTTTTGGCTTTGCTGTTTTTTAAAAAGGTTTTTGCTCTATTTTTGTTGCATTTTTTTTAAAATTTTTGTTAATTAAAGGTTTTTATTTCAGGGGTTCATAGCAGCGAATTGCCTACTATCTCTTTCTAGGTATTTTTGGATAACTACATAGGCATGTTTTTTAAAAATGAAAAAAAATTTAGAAACTTATTTTGTAATCTGCTTTCTCAAATATTCATCGCACATATATTAAAAAAAAATGCGCATTAAGTGGTTTTCATCTCTTTTTCTTTCTAAATTTTTGAATTTTTTTACTTTTTAAAACCTTTCCCCCCGTTTCCATGTAACTCATTACCTCTGTTGACCTTATGTCAATCCATAAAGCGTTTCGTTGTTAAAAAATCATCAGTCTAACTTTTGTGAAGGTGTATCTTTAGAAAAGGGTAAATTTTTGGATTTCTACACCCCCACCCAAAAACAATTTTTTTATTTCGTCAAAATGATGAAAAGGTTTAACCCCGTACGTAAAATTGGTTGGGGTACCATCAATGAACTTGTACTTTCTTTTAATTTGGGTTTAAAAAAATTTTTTCAGTTTCCCTTTTTGAAGGTTTCTTCATCTCGCACGCAAAAAAAAACCTTAAAGCATTCTGTGGGCCACAAAAAAAAAATTCCATATAGTGTCTGCCCTGCTTTAGGATATGTTGAATGATGAGATCTACAAAAATAAAAGTTTTTTGACTCATATTTTTGCTCAATCGCCCCGCAAGTTAGGGTTGAACAACGCAAACTCTAACGAGATGCAAAAATGCTTACTTTGCTTCGGTGTCTGATAATCTATAAGGGTTTTGTATTCATTAAAAGGTTTGTTCATATGAAAACTGTTTTTAATGCCCTTTTAAAAAAAGGGCATGGATTTTAACAACTCAAAATCTAAGGGAAGGAAAAAGGGTTACCCTACGCAAATTACAGCTAAAGTTTTTTTTTGTTTTGCATTGGGGCAAGTTCGGCGTTTTATTTTAAGTTTTAGTGCTTCTTCATTTTCAAATTCCCTTTAAACGAAGATCGGGGCTTCTTTTCCCTTAGCCCCAGTCAAATAGGTTAAAAAAAATTGTCTGCATTTTTTTGAAAAACTTTTTCCCCCCAAATTTTTAAGAAATTTTTTAAGATTGCCCGCCCAAAAACTGGAAACTGTCCCTTTTTTGGGGGTTTCTGATTTGAGTTCTATTTTTAAAAATAAAAACCGCGAGTGGACAATCACTTTATCCGCTCCAGGCGTAAATTGACAGTAAGAATTTTATCCGCATCAAAAGTAGATGGATTATTTGGAACAGTAATATTCCGTTATTTCCCTGCGCGGCAAAGGGGTTTTTTTGTTTTTTATGCGGGTCAAAAATCGACCTTTTACTTCTGACATTTTTTAAAACAAAAAAAAGTTTTTATTTAAAAAATGGAGGCATTGAAGGTGAAGGGGATTATGATTCCCGATTTGGAACGCTTGCAGTAGATGGATCATGGCTTCCCAAATCAGACTTGTAAAAACCACTAACTAAATATTAAAAAAACCCCCCAAAAAGAGTGATAGAGTGCCCTCAGTGGTCATCCCCCCCTATGGTTTTTTCGAAAACAGTTAAATTTTCCATTATGCGCAACTACTGGGTCGGGGTTTCATTGCAAACCCTTTAAAACCCCCCAATTCTTGGTAAGGTCGTATATAATTCTGTTTTTACCCGTAAGAGAAAATAAGAACTACAAGGGCCCTCCCTAACGACAAAGCGTTTATCCCTTTAACACCCCAAGGAACTAATGATATGAAAGAATTTTTCACGAATTTAACATTAATCCTTCAACGATTTTTAAAAAAAGTTAGATTAATATGGGATGGGCACATTGATTTGGGGCGCAAAAAGAGAATATAATTATGACTACTGGCCACACTTCTTTTCAACCAACAAACAAGTTCGATTGGGATCCATAGAACAAAAACGCCCTAATGCTTGGACAACATTTATCTTAGATGAAAGTGAGGTCTAACAATGCCAGGAGTGCAAAGACTTAATGACTCCATAAGGACATACGTTTGGTGTCTATTAGGAGCACAAGCACAGACCAAGTCTAGCATAGTAGATCAATCTACAGGCTTTGATGCCAGAAAACAATTTCTAGCCAATTTAGAAGATGCTATTAACTCAGCTGTTGATTTGCCTGCCAGCATACAAAGGTGTATCAAGACGTTCTTGCACATGCTAGGTCAAAGGTTGACTTTGTTGTAGGCCATGGATTATACATGCTACCCTCTGACCTTAGACTACAGATTGGCATGATACAGAATTATAACAATGAAATCCTCATAGCTGGAGACGATCAAAACTTAGGGCACAATCAAGGCTTAAACACAAGGCCTGCTCTATCCATTTTAAAAAAAGTACCTAGCCCTGAAGAAAGCGATCCAGTTATAAACGTCCCACAGCCAGAAAGCAGCCCAGAATGCACGCCACCTGTTAATGTACCTCACACTGACAGTCACACTAACGAAAAGACAGCCTTTGTTGTATTTTTAACTTTTACTGGATTAGCCATACTTTATTTCACTAAAATTAATCCAGCAGCTAGCACTCCCAACGTCCACAGATGGTCAGCCATATAACCAGCCACCTTACCTATAGTAGACAAACCCAACTAACAACACTGCCAATTATGCTAGGCAGAGCATCAAGCGCTTTGGCTGCTAACTTCTTTAATAAGTTTGCTAGATGATGTAATTGTTTTCTAATCCAACTTTTACTAGGGTGAGGTGTTGGGGGCGCTACTGGCCCTGTTGGTGCACCGCCTGTTAAAGCATAAACGAGTGTAGAGATAGCAAACCCAACAGCTGTTAATATGCTAACTATTGTAATCCCCTGTTCCCTGAACAGAATCCTTATTCTTTCTGCTAGCGTAGTATTTTCATAAAGTATTCTGTTCATAGTTTCTCTTATTCTGCTTGTTTGTGATGCTAGATGCGCTCTGTTAGTAGACAACGTTTCTAACCTAGCCGCCCTTTCTATCATTAAATCCTGTATTTTCTGCTGTATTCTAACCTTTTCTTCTTGCCCTAAATTGTTATCGTCTGCATCAGCCAGTTTATTTTCTTCTTCTTCTATCTCTCTATCTAGCTCACTAAGTTTTGCCAAATTGTTTGTTAGTTCACCCCTTATTGTCCGTAGAGCAGCATTAAGCCCCAGGATTTCACGCATAGGCAATGGAGAATCGTCAATTGTTTTTAACTGTGTCTCCTCATTAAAACTCGTTTCAATTTCTGCTATTGCTTCATCTGTTCTTGGACCTAAACTCTCGAAAAGAAGTCATTTCTATTTCAGATCGTGTTGGCAACCTCCGCCCCAAGTTCTGAAAAAGGGACTAACAGCCTCAGGCCTTAAATTTAAAATGTTTAATCGCCTTTGGTCAGCAACAGGGATCCTCTGTCTAATTGTGTTTAGTTTTAAAAACTTAGTTGGGTCTGGCTTTGCAGAAACTCTTACAAAATTTCCTCTGCTAGTTCTTATATACAGATGGTTGCTTTTATCTATCTTAAAATCAAAAGGACTATGGCCTTCTGGCGGCTCTAGTCCAAAGCTTATGTAGAATGAGTTAATTCTATTTGTTAATAGTTCTGCACGAGATGCGCTAACTGAAGGGGTGTTTCTGCTTCTTCTAATGAAGGGATTGAAGAACCTTCTGCTGCTCTTTCAAGTTCTTCGCGCAATGAAGGACCTAATTCTGTTTCATCTTCTTCAAAATGAAGGGCCTGGCAGATCTCTTTCTTTTCTTCAATAGGATCATCGCGTCAAAATCTTCATCCATATTTTATATTTATATTCTTTTTTGTTTTATAAAAAATGAACTCATACGGTTGTGACCTCGATCCATACAGAAAAGAGAAGGAACCCCATGGCGTAAAGGTATAAGGCAGTCTGTAATTAGTGTAAATACTCCATCAACAGTTCAGCCGGACAGTTTTAATAGTCAAGTTTTCCGGATCTTGGCGCTGGCGATGTTATAATGCCAGGCACTGCTAAACTATCATTCAAATAAATATTACATCGATAGACCTAATGCTACTGTGTTGCTAATTTGGGCAGGGCATAGTTAAACATATGGCAATCAAACTGAGGGTAGAGAAGTCTTTGTACTAAGCGAGGCAGACATTTTTGCCCTCTATTCTGATCTATGGATGCCTAAAAAAGAAAGAAAGAGAAAGTTTATCAGGGAATACAAGGCCCAAACGGCCTCAAGCACAGGCTTAAAAGCGGAGGATGCAAAGGATGATGTTAAAGATGAGGCAGTAGCAGAAGCATTTGGCAACAGATTTTGCATCCCTCTAGATTTTGAGTGTTAAAGACGCATATGCCATATTACCAAGGCGCACTAAATAAAAACTAATTATGAACTGACATTTAATCCTAGCGATTCTGTTGTTCTGTCTGAAGACCCTGTAGCTAAATGCACAGTTAGTGACATCTCTCTTGAGTTTGATGTTGTTACTAATCCTGAACTGGCCAGAACAATCTTAACCCAGTATAAAAATAAAACAGTTATTTATTATGAAAGAGTTATACACTCCACTACAGAAAATAGAAACAAGCGAGACACTCTCTGGAATATACATCTAAATCAGTCTTTGAAGTCTTTAAAAGGAATTTTGTTCTTGTTTACTGAAGAAAAAACTCCCTTTCATAGAGAATCAGAAGCGTTTTATAATCCAAAAATTGAGAAGGTTGACTGTGCAATAATGGCAAGTCTGATCAGCTGTATTCGGGTCGCGGACTTTTTACCTCACCAACACTTCGATGAAATAAGAATTAAAGTTGTTCGCTGGAGGTAGGCAAAGGGATCCTGCAGTTGATCGTGTATGTAAAAAACTTCGCCATTATGATGTAAGACTCGAAGACTACTTAATAACCAAATATGGGCTGTGGCTGGATTTTAGATCCACATTTGACAACAGATTGTTTGGAAGTGGAGAAAGGGTAGGGCAAGATGGTATAAAAATAAATATTCACAAGAAAGCAGACGGAAACGCCCCAATACAAATGCATGTTTTTTATGGTTTGTGATGCTCAGTTAAAACATTGAAGAAAACAGGCTAAAAGACGTGGCTTATTAAAATGTAGAAAAATATTCTAATAAAAACAGATGGATAGCTTGAAGTTTCTGCCCAAAGATCCGCACTGTTCTTTATCTGCGGGATTACTGGGTGTGGGAAAACTGTCTTCGTACTTGATTTGTTACAAACAATATACAGGTTTCATTACGAGCACATTGTTATATTCTGCACGACCATTAAGCACAACAAGTCTTACAAAGAAAGGAAGTTTATTTGGACAGACGAGAATATATTTTTTAGTTGATCCTAGCGACAAACTGAGCAACTGTTTAGAACATTACTATAGACTATTTGAGGGAACTGAAACACTGTTTATTATTGATGACTGTTCGGCTGAACGAGACATTGTTAAAAAAAGAAAAGCTCTGTCAAAGCTAGCCTTAGTTTCTGTGTGGCTCTTAACTCAAAAATATAATGCTGTCTTAAAAGACTTTCGATCGCAGTTAAAATCAGTTGTATTATTTTACACTAAGGATAAAGATAGTTTTGAAGAATGTTTAAGTGAAAAATTATTTAAAAAGGGGCCAAAGTTGAGCTAATAAAAAAAAAAAAAAGGGAGAGTTAGAAACATCAAAGCCCGCAAAGGGCTATGCTTGCGTACTGACCCCCCAGTTCAATAGTTTGTTTTTTGGATTGTTTATTATTGTTTGGCTTATAACAATTTGTTATTAAAATTTTTAAAAATTAAAAAAAGAATGTCTGGGGGCCCCAAAATAAAAACGCAACTAGCCCCTAAATGCACTGAAATTTGAGCTAAAAGACCTAGGACACAAATGGTTTGATCTGATAGGGGGGATGGGGAAAAAAAAAAAAATGTTTAGGGGGGGTTTTGAGTACACGAGGGAGGGGGGTTTCAAACGAACAAAAAATTGAGAAAAAAAAAGCAGCAATATCCTACCCTAGAAGATAAAAGAAATTTAAGACCCAAACGATTTTGGCAAAAAAAATACAAACTTCAAAAAAGAGGAATCCCTTGGGCTTTTCCCTTCCTAAAATTTTGTTTGGGAAATTTAAAGTTTGAATTTACAAAGCCCTAATGTTACTTATGATAAAAAAACCCAATTTTGGAAAGGTTTTGAATGCGTCCCTTTTTGTTAGCTATTTCCAGGAACGCCAGAAAAAAAATTTAAAAATTTAAAAACAAAGGCAGGGTTCTGATTTTTCTACGGGAAAAAGAATTCCCTTAGGGGTGGGAAGGGCGACATGTGGGGGTTTGAATTTTTACCCCAACGCTCAAAAAACCCCTTTGGAAATGACGATGATTTTTCGTTATTTATTACTCCGAGGGAGGGTGATACTAAGTTTGCCAAAACATACATTAATCAGGCTATTTAAAAAACCCCCCCAAAAAAAGGCCCCCGGGAAATTGGATGCCCTTTTTAAGCTCAGTTTTCCCAATTTATTTAAAAAAGGGAAAGATGAAAAAAAAACACCCTTGCATCATCGGACAAGGAAACTGTGAGGGTTGCAAACCCAAAAAATAACAGTACTCGACTTTATTTTCATTAAGTATGTTGATTTTTTTTTTTTTTGGGCCTTTTTTACTCTGTTGATAAAAGTGCTGCCGAAGGATTAATAAAACGAAAATGTATAAGTTAAATTTTTTTTAAAAAATATCTTTTTTAAAAAAGGGAGGTTAACAGTTTAGGTAAAAGCAAATAAATGAATTTAAAAAAGGAAATAGAAAAGGATTTAGATAAGAAATAGAGTTACTAGAAAGAAATATGCAAAAGCTTTAAATACTCTTTTTTTAGGGTTATTACGGGCTCATCACCCGAGCTAGCGTAAGTGCGGGTTTCTAGTGTTGCTCTTTTAGTACTGGGGCTGGAGCGCCAGCCTTTTTAGATTAGGGGATTTTTTTGGGGTTTTGGTTTAGGCGCCTGTTTATGATGGTAAGTGCTTTTAAAAAAAAATTAATTTCCAAATTTTACAAAACCCAACTGCCTTTGTACCCTAGCATCGGCAAAACTTTGTTCATTAAGTTTAAGAATAAGAAAAATCTTTACAGGATGAAAATTTTCAGACGAAGAAATTTTAGAAGCTTATGGGCCCATGGTGAGGATTATAGACGACAAAAATTGAAACTTCAAAAGGAGTTGGGGGAAAGATTTTACTTCCCGACAGGTAGACCCTGTTTTCAATTTAAAAAGAAAATTGGAAAAAAAAAAAACATTTATCGGTTAAAAATTCCAAAAAAAAGCCAAAAAAAAAAGTTTAAAAAAAAAATAAGTTTAACAAAAAATAAACCCCTATTTTTTTTAACCCACTGTGTTTGGCGGGAAAAATTTCAGCTCTCACGAACAAAGGCTCTTTTAGGGGCCCGGCTTTTTTTGGTAGTAGCACCGCTTAAGAAGAGGGAGTCCCCTCTTAAATAAAACACGGGAAGGGGGTTTTTTTCATGATTCTTTTAATTCTACACATCTACGCTCCATATGGGGGTTTTGGCTTTTAATTTTTTAACAAACACCTTCTGCCTTTTCCCGGAGCTTTCAAGATCTTACTTTTAGTTCCCAAAACCCGGCCCCCCCAAGGAGGTTTTTTTATTCCTTTCGATCTTCGTAATGCTAATTTTTTTTTAAATTTTATTTTCGTTTTTTGGGTTTTTTAAAGGGCCCGTTGCTTTTAAATTTTCTTTCCCCTTGTTCATGGCACGTAAGCTGCTGGCCCAAACTCCCCAAAACCCCCTCTGGGTTTTGGTTTTTCCCGTACTTTGTAGTGTCCATAAAATTTTTCCCGTGATTTTGGTAGGTAAAACCCGGCGTTCAGCGAGATTCATATTAAGTTTTCTAATAGGGCTTTTGATCATGGGAACCCGGGTTTCCCCCTTTTTAACTGTTTAAAATGAGTTTTTAAAAACGTTGGTTTACAGAACCTTTAAAAACTTTTCCAAACATCAATTGGGAAAACCCCAAAGGTTTCTTAAAAGGACCTCGCTTTTATATTTGTTGAAAAACCCCTTTCCCCACGTTGAGCTTTTATCCGTTAAAATTTTTAGCCCTCTTTATACCCTTTAAGCCCTGTCAACAAAATGTAAAAGGGGATACCCTTAAAATTTTTTCTTTAAATTTATCAGGGGGAAGATACGCAAAATCCATTTTTGGGGGGGGTCTTTGGAACTGAGTTTCCAAAAACTGGCCTTTTTATTCTTTTTTTGGGGGAGGAGATTTTAAATTTGCCAAATTGGGCCCGTTTTGAAAGCCAAAACTTTCGCATCTGATTCAGACATCTAGCAAACTTTTTCTTAGTTTTTTTAATAGCAGGGCTTTTCCCTTTTCCCAAAAACCCCTTTTGGAGGGAAAAATAAAATTTTGTCCCTTTGTAAAGTCCAAAATTTAAATGCCCTTTTATTTTAAAAAGGAAAATGAAAAACAAGATAGAAAAAGAGGTCTTTCAAACTACAATTTAAAAACCCATCTCTGCAGTTTCTGTTCCCCAAAGGTTTATAAAAGTCAGCAGTTTTGGCGGGGTTTGGGGGGTTAGAAAGTCTTTCTGTATAAATAATACATTCATTGGGGTCTAAAGTTTTAAATGTGTGCTCTGCATGGGCCCCCCCCGTTCTCTTAATTTTTATTAATTCCAAATCTAAATGAGCAATTTTGTCTTTTCTTTTAAACGTCTCTTTCCCTTTGCTAAATAAAATTCATTTTCCTTTTTTGTCGTTCTCTCTTTCCCTCGGACCGCAATCTATAAACATATAATTGCTTCCAGAGAAGGGTTTAAAAAAATTAAAAATAGCTCCCCCCACCTCGAACCAATCCAGGGGCCTCTTTTTATAAATCAATATTTTTTAGAAAAATCTTTTTTTTTAATTTAAAAATTTTCGGGGTAACCCCGGGTTTAAAAAAAATCTTTTTAGCAATCCCCCGTTTTTTACAACTATAACCCTTTTCAACATCCTCAAGTTAATTCCTAGATCAGCCGGGTTCATTTTAAACATTTTTTTTGCAAAAACGCTATTGCCTTAACTAAGGCCGCCCCAAATTTCCCCAGAATGGTAAAAACGTTTTTGATAAACTTTTTTTCACTCATCTTTTTATTAAATAAAAAAATAAATTTAAAAAAAACATTTTAAATACGAAAGGTGTCTATGTGCTTTTTAATTTAGTTAAACCTTTTGTTTTTAAAGCTAAAAAAAGGGTTGCAACTAGTTTTTTGGGAATTTCTTTTCTTTCCCCCTGTTGGATGGTTTTATTCCTTTAAAAACATTTTGAAGGGTTTTAAAGATATAACGCCAACTATAGGGGATGCCCTAAAATTTAACCGCGTTTTTAAAATCTTTGGGTTTTTTAAAAATATTATATTATTTTTTTTTGCTTTTTTTAAAAAGGGTTTTTTGACGAAAAAAATTTAAATTTTGAGGAGCAAGCAGACTATCAGAGACCATGCCATAAAAAAAAAGATTTTTCTCTCCCGGCGCGTGTGGAAAAAAATAGACAATTTTTAGGCCCCGAATTAAAATATTGAACAGATTCAAAAACTGTCTTCATCGACGTTGAGAAGTTTCTACGCTAGGCCCAAGCCAGGGTTAGGGTCAAAAATGGTTTTTGATCAAATGGGTAGACAAAAGATTAGCAAAATGCTTAAATTTGTAAGGGAGTTTACACCCTTGGAAATTTTGAAGAAAAATTTAAAATATGACCCTTTTCCCAAGATCCGGGTTTTAAAAAAAAGTCCGTAGAAACTTTTTGCATGTGACATGTATTACAGATTTTGGGGCGATGTTATGCCCCCTTCTATGGGATTAATTATTTTAATTTATATTATTTTGATCAAAATTTTTTTTAATCACAATAAAAAAAAAGAGCGATCAGGAGAAGAAGACGCCGCAGGACGTCCACAGGAGCAGAATGTACCGCAAGTGAATGTACCACAAGTGAATGTACCACAGGTGAGTAATGTTCTAAGCCTAAAAATCCTGGACGTGTTGAGGTCGGACGTAAACTAGCTGAATGGAACAGACTGCAAAAAGCAAACCAAGCAGCAAAACAAAAACTGTTAGATAGTATATACAACATCCGCCGCCAACAACAACACCCAATTAACAACAACACAATCACAAACAAACGATAAGATGTATTATTATGTATTTGCTGCTGTTGTTGTTGGTGGGGGTTTTAGCATACAAATGTCTAACGCCATACTAGCAGCAAAGTCACAAACCCCAAAAACAGTAAAAGAAGAAGAACCAACTTCTGCAAAAACAGTGCAATCTCCTGCAGTAGATCCATTTTCTATGGAATAGTTTTTAAGAACTAAATAAAGTACAAGTTAAGAACTAGATAAGTACAAGTTAAGTTAGTTATAGAAAGTACTTTTTAAGTTACGTGCAAGTAATTACAAGTTAAATGCAAAAAAAAATTAAGTTCTAGTTTTAAGTACTAGTTAGGTTTCTTAAGTTAAGTTCTTGTTAGGTTCTTAAGTAAGTTCGTGTTAGGTTCTTAAGTTAAGTACTAGTTAAGTCAGTCAAGTTAATCTTTTAAAGTTCTCCAATGCCCTACAGCATATGAAAACTCAGGATTGACATAAGTTCTCTTGTTATTGTTAGAGACTAGTGATTTCTTATTAACAACAGTTGTGTTTACTTGATGAAGAGTAGAGAGCAGATTGACATTTGTGTGATAAAATACTTTGTTCTCAAAGAGAGCTTGCTTGTAGTTATCGTGAGTTATATTTTTTTTGACACTTCTTTACTTATGCCCTTAGCCTTCTTCATTACAGAAGTTTGACTGGCAACGCTATACATCTTCGACCGCAACCCAACATATTCTTTGATAACTGTCCCATTAAGTTCATCCTTCATCTTTCCAATCACTTTCTTGTTCACAGTTGAATGTAAAGGACTGTCTTTTGGATAGTCGCATGTGTCGTACCACCCATCAACTCCTTTAGCTACTTCTGTTTCTAAGTCTTATGTATAAAGTCTTCTGTGGGGACGTCTAGAATAAAAGAAGTCAGTGTCTGTGTAAAGGACTCTTGCTTCTGGGTACCGCGGTTTAAAGTAGTTGTACAGAAAATTCTAACATCAATAACTTGACAACTCTAATACGGAAAGCCGATAAACACCGGCTTGTCCAACTTGACATCCTTTTTCTTCATCATAATGCCAACCAAGCTGTCGTTAAATCTTCTAAAGTCTTGATAGTTAAGTTTAGAGGCAAACTTAATTGCTTGGTTTTCTTTTGTAACTAATTTCACATCTTTACGTTTGTGTGGATTTTCCATAGTTTTGCCAAAACAGCTGTTGTTCATCAGTTTAAAGAAGTCTTTTTCTGAAGCGTCGGTGGCTTGGGTTCAAAGATCGGTGTTCTTCATGATGTATGGCCTCATGAAAGGCTCTTGATCACAGATAATTATTCTGTGAACAGCTGTTAGCTTTAATCCATGTCTTAAGTAAAACTGTAGGAGTCTGTAATGACACACATATTTAGTTTTATGTCCAAGATTGGGCACAAGTTTAGGAGGTTCGATGGGACTCATCTTTAATCTTTCTGCGGCTAGGGGGTAATCGTTTGTGAGATGTCTGTAATTCTTTAGGATATTCTAAGTCTACTTCCAAGATTAGCCCTATTGGATTATCAGGCGAAGCTCTGACAACATCCCTAACACAATGTTGACATCATGAGGCCCTTTTATTATTGTAAAGTTTCTCAGTGGTAGTGGTTGACTCATGGCCCACCCATACAGATTGTTGGCGTCTAAGTACATTCAGATAGTTGGATGGTTTAGTTGGGTCATAATCATCTAAATACTTGTTGTTTGCTTTGCAGTAAGGATGTGAGGCCATGCTAATACCTCCCCTTAGGCCGTCTTCAATCATCTGAAGTGTGGGTAGATCAGAAATTAAGTCAATCTGAATGTTTGTAGACTTTAAGAAAGCATCCCAAGAAAGGCCTGGGGCAGAGATGTAATGTGATGAGTCTAAGCTGTAATGTTTCATGCATGTGGCTCTGTAATTCTGAAAGACGTCTGCCAATAAAACACGTCAGCCAATAAATATTGATCATGATAATTACCCATCGTTTGACACTGTAAGTCTGTCCAGGCCTTTGAGCGTATTCATATTCAGAGTCAGTTAGGGTCTTTGCCTCTAAGACTAGAAAAGAAAGCACCTTTAGGAGGAAGCGAGTCTTCATCAAACCTATCCCACGAGTTCATGTATTCATAAGGATAGACGCCTTTACGCACTAAAGATGGGTCAAAATATTGATTAGTGATTGGAAAGTCTTGTAGAGATCCTGCTAACTTATCCAAACTCCCCATCAGATGTTGGGCAGAGTCATAAAAGGATAAACAGTCAAGAGTAAAAGTCATGTACTTTTCTGAAGACTGTGCAATGCAGGTAACCCTCTTATATTCAGATGTTATGCTTGCATGATAAAATGAGAATCGTAGCCTCGTAAGTTATGAAAGAAGATAGCATTTCCATTTTTGGGTCAACCTTAAGTTGAAGATTACAATTGTTGTGCGCGGCCCCCCTGAACTTTCCAGTAATATGATTGTGGTCTCTTACTGTCACGTTTTTACTGTTAGGTGTTAGCTCTAAGCCGCAAATCCAGCAGTGTGTAGATGAGTCATAGCGTTCTTGGTCTTCAGGAGTCATAACAATATCTGAAAGATTTAGTTGGTTGGAGTAGTAATTGCGAAGTTGTTTCATCTGCTCTAAAAATATACTAGCTGCGTTGGGACCTCTGTAAATCTCTGGGTGTGCGTGTGCCCCATCTGACCTAACAACAACAAAGGCATAAGAACAGATCTGATGGTGGGTTAATAAGGTTGTTTTTTGTTCTTGTTGTGGACCGTAGTACTGCGGCAAGATTGATTCAAAGTCAGCATAAACCACGTATGGGCTCATTTGCATTTTGTGTACATTTTTAAAACTAACTTTAGACCCTGGTTTAGGTGTGAGGAGTTTAGTTTCACAGTCTACAAAACTTTTACAATGAGTTCTATGGCTGGCAGCCGCTTCTATAGTAGGATTCTGACCAGACACCTTCTACACAGCTCCTGTTTAGATTATGCTTTGATGTATATTCTAAACAGTCTGCTTATTGTTCTGATTAATACATAATGAATCTTTGTACTATCTGCAAACAGGATCAAGTCTGCATGCTTGTCAAGTGAATCGCCTAAAGTAGGAGCTTTAGGAGAAATCCTTAGAAGCTGTAGATTGTCAACTACAGACCATTTGTATACGTTTACGGTGATTGGTTTGTTTTGTTCTTCAAACTGAAATATGCTTTCTATGCATACTGGAAAGTTTATGTTATCAAAGTTCAGCTCACGTTTGTATTGTTCATAATTAGATACTCTTTCTGCGTTCTTTTTAACAGGATGTAAATGTGCTAAAACGCACCACATAAAACACATGCTGTCAGGATTTTGTATGTTTAAGACTGCTCGTTTTAAAACTAACTCTCTTGGAGAGGAAGGTAAGAATTACCGACTATGGGATAGAACTTTGTTTGTCTCAATCTAATTTGAAGGACTGTTCCTTCAGACCAGCCAGAACCCCTTAACTTTGCTTCTTCACTTGCATGGTTAAACTGTGTAAGCATGTAATCAGCCCATTCAGAATTAAAGTCGCGATAGCTAATAACTTCTTTCTGTTTAGTTGAAACCCAGACTTCTATGTTACTGCCATCGGGTGTTACATAATCAATCAGAATGGCCAACAACACTTTGCTGGCGGGTCAGTTTGAAGAGACTCTGGGATTTTAGAGATAGCGTGTGTCACGCTTTCATGAACGTTCGAGGGGTTAATAATGCCCATGTCTACTTCGCTAAACATATTGCTTAATTGTTTGTCACTACCTTCACCAGTGCGCTGGCTGGCAGTTTTACAAACTCAGACACGCTTGTGAGGTTCATTTTTAAACTCAAATATTTAACGTAAGATTAAAAATAAATTTAAATAAAAGTAAGTAAAACGCCTTTTATCTTCACCCAAGCAATGCAACACTTCAAGACACGAACACCTGCTAATATTTAGCTTTTCTGAATCACTACAGTCATTGTTCAATCACGTAGTTTCTCATTTAATAGTTCACTATGATCTTTTTTTATATTGTTTACATCATTCCAAAGAGAACCAAATTACAACTAAAAGCCAATGTTTAACACTTTCAATTTTTCGTCAAATAGTTCTTACACATTCTTTAAATCCATTCATGAGTCGGCAGCCATTTTAAATCTTAAATAAAATTTTAAAAAAAATTGTAAATTCCTGCTAGTTATTCAGAGTCTTTTCTAATCGTAAAAAATGATCTTCATTAAGCGAATAGCCTACTCCTTCGAGTCCAGTATAAAACAGTCTGATTAACATATACAGAAGCCATATATCAACTAAAAGTGGCGAAACAACTTTATACTGGTTTGGTGCCAAGATCTGGAATTTTACTGATTGCTTTCCCTACACTTTCTCGTATATCTATGCTATAGCTCAAAAAGATCTGTAAATATTCTTTTCCAACCTGCTCTTTAAACTGATTCTTTATCAGCCTCCTCTCTCCCAATCAACTCGTAATGTTATTATTAAGCCCTGTACGACTTCGGGCTTCATTTTTAAAACTCAAATAAAAATGACAATAAACAAATAATAAGCCCGCAGCATGGGCCTGTTAACGCCTCTTCAATACGCTCAGCCAAACGATCATAGGCTCTGGTTTTCCCTCTCTCGTCCCTCTGACAGCAGTTGTATTGATTGTTGGCAGGGCTCATTGAAGATGTCAAATTGGTCCTACCAGTTCCACTTGACATTCCCTGACACCTCCACCCACGTTACAAGCTTGACACCTTTCAACCCCAGTCGCCCCAATTCACCTCCAAAATCACCCCAAATCGCCTAAGAATTAATATGCGCTTCCTATTTGTTGTGGTGCTAGAAATAAAGAGCGTACTGAAAATCCTTAATTTTTATGTCGCCTGGAGAGAATGTTAAATAAGTTTGTCCACGATCACCAAATCTTATCTTGCACTAAGCCCCCCTTTTTAAAATAAACGATTACGTCGATTTTTGGCGTTTTGGCATAGTGAATTGTGTTGGTATTAAGCAGTGGTAATTTGGCCAAACTGACATGAATGGCTTGATTTGTATGTGAAAAGGGGGGTTTTTCGGCAAAATAAGATGGGTGACTTGAACCCCTCTATATTTACATTCTCTTTTCAGCACAGTAGGTCTTGAGTTGTCGAATATATTGGTTTATGGCCATAAGTTCAAAATCTGGAATTGTAGGAGGCGGATTTATTTTGGAGTATGAGTTTGTTAGAGAAGAGAGCGAGAGAGAAGGAGAAGATAGAGAGAGAGGAGAGAGAGAGATAGAATAAGACAACCGACCAGACAGACAGACAGACATACAACAGCAACAGACAGACAGAGACAGAGAGAGATATCATGATTGTAATCAAGTTAAGAAAGTGAATGATGGAGGGGGAGAGAAATGGCGGCAATCATCAAAAATCATTCCCATGTGACACGATGCCAAAACAAACGTATGACCCCCACTTGACTCCTTCGTGCCCGTGGGAAAACTCACTATTCTGGGTGCCTCTCCTTCCCACTGCTACACCGACATAACTACCCAAGCCTGCCACTGTATCCAAGTCTGTCCAAACAGTCATGCGCTCCACATGCTGCAGCCTACTGGCACAACACACACACACAACACACACACTACAACAACAACACACACACACACACACACACACACACACACACTCTCACACAACCATAATTCTTAAAGCCATGCTCCAGGACGTTAACTCACGGTCTGTGTCCTATTTGACATCCAACCACTAGAGCCAATCACTCACCTCGTTTATTTTTTTTCTTCCATTTTCAGAGGCGCCGTGGTGTAGGGTATCATGCAAGATGCCATTCCTGCGACCCGGGTTCGATTCCTGGACGCGCAATTTTTTTGTTTTTTTTAACATACCCTGCGCGCAGAGCGCTGTCCTGATGAAACTAATCAGGTGCAATTTACACGGAAAAACCTGAACCAAGATAGATTTGTTCAAACATCCTCGCTCTGAAAATCAGAGAGTCGATTGTCAAACAGAAGATTGTTGTTTCTTCAACTCTGTCTCTTTTTCTAATCATGTTTTTCGGTATGTGAATCTAGTTACGTATTCACCTAACTCCTGTAACCGTGTGTGTGGTGTGTGTGAGTGTGTGGCGTAGCTTGCGCGCGTGCGCGTGTGCGCGAGTGCGTGCGTGCGTGCTGCCGCGTGCCGCGTTCGGTGCGTGCGTGCGTGGTAATTGTGCTTCAATTAAGCCATTCATTGCTTTTCTTGGGAGGGGGGGGGGGGGGGGGGGGGGGGTGGGGGGGGGGGTGGGAAGAAACGGGATTGAAGCGGGCAACTGCGCAGACTGGGCTGACAGCAGGCCAAGTGTGACCAAGTGTTCATGTATCTATAATCACGGGTCAGTGCTGGAACCATTCCACCGTACTTCTCTGACATTTGTCGGCTTGGCACAGATTGTTTTTTGTAAGTTATTGGCTTTAAAAGCTGACTTGGTGTCTCTCTCTCTCTCATACTCATCCGACTCTCCTCTCTTCATCTCACTCTCTCTCTCTCTCTCTCTCTCTCGATCTCAATCCCCCAGTGTGTTGTGGTGTGTGTGTGTTTGTGTTGTGTTGTGTGTATGCTTGTGTTAAGAGAGTATGTTTTTATTTTTGTTTCTCTCTCTCTCTCTCCTCTCTCCTCTCTCATCTCTCTCTTTCCATCATCTCCTCTTCGTCTCTCTCTCTCTCTCATGATCCTCATCTCTCTCTCTCACTCCTCCAGTCTCTCTCTCTCTCTCTCACTTTCTCTTCTCTCTCTCTCTCTTCTCTTCTCTCTCACTCTTCTCTTTCTCTCTCGTCTTCCTATTTCGTTTGTGTTTTAGCGACCTCATTGTTAGTTTATGGAGTTGGTTATTTTGTTTCAAAACAATACTTTATGTTAGAGAGAAAGAGAGAGAGGTGAGGGGGGGGAAGAAGGTGATGTATTTATAGAAGATAGAGGTAGGGGTGATAATGGGTGGGCGGAGAGATGGGAGCAAGTGATAAATTCCTTTCACCAAACTTCAAATGTCCAGGGGCATATCAATTCCCCATATAAATGATCACTAGACAGGGATGCCTTCATCACTGTTGACTCTCTCATCACTTGTGACAGCCACAAGGAACGTCTGTGTGTGTGTGTGTGTGGTGTTGTGTGTGTGTGTGTGTTTGTGTGGTGTTTTGTGTGTGGTGTGTGTGTGTGTTGTGTGTGGTGTGGAGCGTGCGCGCGCGAAAAACCGGGGCGTGCGTTCGTGCGTGCGTGCGCGCTTTCTTGCCTGCCTGCGTACATGCTTGTTTGCTTACGTGCTTGTGTGTGCAATGTGCTTGTGGTGATTGTGTGTGCGTGTGTGTGTGTGGTGGTTTGGTGGTGGGGGGGGAATTTTTTATATGGTAAGCAGTATTTTTATTACCAAGCTCATCGCAATGTTTCTTTTCACCTAAAGATTGCAAGATTTCAAAATTTGCCCTATAACCATTGTACTGGTCTATAACCAATCTCAATGTTTCTGCCTGTACTTTTATATGGCTGTGAAATTTTGGGTTTATAGTTATTTAAAAGCTAATGGAAATTTTTCAGCTTTTAAATTTTTTTAAGCATCAGTTTCATTAAATCGTTACCTAAAACAAACTAATGCAGTAGAACTAGAATGTATCCTGTTTCAGTTCAATATATGCACGAATGATAAAATTCTGGTCATCCATACTTTCCACCACAAACAAACAACATATTCATCTAGAGTGTATCCAAGTATTTTATGATTTGAACAAATCAGGTTTTACATCTAGGTGGTTGATAGTTACGGAATATCCTGTATCGAAACAGATTCGACCTTTGTGTGGGAGTCACACAAGTTTTCGTTCATGTTCACAGTATCAGTAAAATGTTTCGTAATTCATTAGAAGAGGTTTACATACGTGCATGGAACTATGAGTAGCAGCTAGTAATAAGTGTTTTATTTTTATAGGAATTTTAAAACAAAGTTTTGCCGTGAAAAATATATTGAAATGTTGCTGATGTTTATTATATTCCCCTCTAATACGTTTCGCTGTGGTAATCATAAACTCATCATTAGAAATTTGGCAGACTATTTGGAATACCTCACGATGAACGATTGTGTGCGGGACTCTGCGACCAGAATGACCTAGGCGACGAATTTCATTTTGTAATGAAATGTACCAAATATGAAGATATTAGAAATAAGTTGTTATACCATAACAATTACTTGTAATAAAGTCCGTATTCTCAACTATTGACGTTTGCACTGTGGTCAAAAAAAAAAAAGTGTTGCTAAACTTAGCGAAGTTTTTAAACTTAGTAAAGTGTGTACATTATATCAAGTGTGTAAATATCGGGAATTTTTTTTTTGGGTGTTTTGATGGTGTTTCATTACAGTTGTATATTTTTGTTCACGTCCTCCATTCCCCAAAAGGGGTCACAGGATTAAATCTTTGAAAATCTTTGTGTGTGTGTGTGTGTGTGTGTTGTGTGTGTGTGGTGTGTGTTGTGTGTGTGTGGTGTGTGTGTGTGTGGTTGTTGTGTGTGTGTGTGTGTGTGTGTGTGTGTGTGTTGTGCGCGCCGCGACATGCGCGAGCGCATGTGTATCCACTGTCGGAATGCGAAAAAGACGATTGTCAGTAAAATAGTAAATCTGGGTGGGAGTGGGGTGTAGCTATTTTGTATATCCCTACACATTCTTTGTACTCTGTGCCGGATGACAGATGAGAAGCAGATGAAATGCCAGTATATACTGAACTCCGTATTGTCGGGTGCCAGCGAAGAGACTGTCGAAGAGATGGCGATAGTAAAAACCTTCGTCTGGAAGACTTGCTAGCTCTTCAGGAAGCTACTGGTGTGTACCTTGTTTATAAAGTGTTCAATCTTGTTTCGTGAGGTAGACTAATGAACTGTTTTCTCATGTGTAGTCGGACAATTCCGCGCAACAGACCCATGTTTGGGTAGTCTCGATGAAAGAGAAGGTAGATACAGACCGAATTTCAAAAGTGTCTTGACAGCTGTTTTACAGAGGTTTATTTACATTCACTTGAAGGCAAAAAGAACCGATTCGAATACGTGTGTCGGTTTTCTGTGTTTGCCAAATAATCATGGCGTGTCCTTTGCATTGTCATGACATGAAGTAACGATTCTTCTCCTGCATGGCTTTAGTCGCTGATAGTAAGTTGGGCACAGGGAAAGGATAACCACAGTTTTAAATATCGTTTTATTTCATTTATTTATTTATTCGTTTTGTCTCTCATATACTTACTGAGACGACTCACGGGTATTCTTACTTCCACATGAAATTGCCTGTTTATTTAGATGTTTATTTACCTGTCGTTTTTTTCTCAATGATTTGTTTCCCCTTGTTTAAGATGATATAGAAGATTCACTTTTCTTCTTTTGTAGTTTCATGATATTGACGCATTACATGTGATTAACTGTTAAGTGTTCGGGTTTCTTAGCATTTGTCACCAGGCTATTTCTGCGATCTTCTAGAAGTTGTGAGTTTGTTGTGTTAGGATTACTGTGTAGTGGGGTAAGTGTATACGTGCTGATCTTAGCACTCTGTTCGACTGCTAAGAAAAGTACCACATATATCAGTCTGCACATAGTAGCAGCTGCATAGTTGCACACAGCGACAGCAGCAGCAGCAACCAGACCACCAATAATATCAGTCTCTTCATCATCTTCATTAGATTGTTGTGTTGTTGTGTCGTCGGTTGTTGTTCTTATTTGTTGTAATCATTTTTATCATTATTCTGCACTGTAGTCTTGTCTAATATATTGGGATTAGGCCATATGATCAAGACATCAGATGGTAGGATGCGGATTTATTTTGGAGTATTAGTTTGGTTGTGAGTGTAGATAGAGAGAGAGAAGAGTGAGAGAGAGAGAGAGAGAGAGAGAGAGAGAAGAGAGTCAGACAGACAGACAGACAGACAATCCAGACAGACAGACAGACAGACTTACGGACAGACCATGAGAGATTTATGATGAGAATCCAATTAAGAATATGTGAATGATGAGTGGTAGGGGAGATGGCGGCATATCATCAAAATCATTCTCCATTTGACACTCTGCCCTTACTAACTGAATACCCAACTTGACCCCGCTCATGTCCGTGTGAACTGACTATTCTGGGGGGCCGTCTCCTTCCCACGCAGACACAGACCTCACACCCAAGCCTGCCAGCTTCCAGTCTGCCAACGAAAAGATTCCACTTGCTGCAAGCCTACTGCAATACACACACACCGTAAATTCTTAAGCCATGCTACCAGACGTTAAACTCAACCGTCTTGTCCTATTGACATCCATCCTCTAACCATTACTAATGTGGTTTTTTCCAATATTCATAGGCGCCGTTGTTGTAGGGGTATCATGCAAGAATCGCCCATTCTTGCGACCCGGTTCGATTCCCGTACGCGCAATTTTTTTTTTTTTTTTTTTTTATAGTCTGCTCGCAGTGGCGCTTCCTTGATGAAACTGATCTTGTGCAATTTAACAACGGAAAGATCCTTAACCAGAGAGTCGATTTGTTCAAAACACCTGGATCTGACAAGTGAGTCTGTTTGTTCAAACTCCTGCGTTCTTCACCTCTGTCTCTTTTCTATCATGTTATTCGGTTGTGAATCTAGTTACGTGATCACCTAACTCTGTAAACCTTGTGTGGTGTGTGAGTGTGTGTGGTTGTGTGTGTTTGTGTGTGTGTGTGTTTGGCGTGTGTGTGCGTGAGCGAGGCGTGCGCGCGTGCGCGCGTGCGCGGAGCGCGCGGTGTTGGCGTGCGTGCGTTCCGCGTGCCGCGTGCGGCGTGCGGGCGTGTGTAAATTGGTGCCTTGCTAGGAATGCCATTCATGCTTTGCTTCGGGGGTAGGGGGGTAGTGGGGGGGGGTAAGCGGATTGAAGGCGTCAACTCGCAAAGGCTGACCAGCAGGCCAGAGGTGTGACCAGAGTGTTTTTGTTCTAATCACGGTCAGAGGCTGGATCCATTCCACCGTGACATCTCTGACATTTGTTCGCCTGCACTGATTGTTTTTGGTAAGTTATTGCTTTAAGCTTACCTTGGAGTGTGCTCTACTCTCTCCTCTCCCTCTCTCGTCGTCTCTCCTCTCTCTCGCTCTTCGCTTCTCTCTCTCTCTCTCTTCTCTCTCTCTCTCTCTCTTCCTCTCCGGTCCCATTGTGTGTGTGTAATTGAGTGTTGTAGTGTGTGTGGTGTTATGGAGAGTGTGTTGTGTGTGTGGTGTGTGTGATGTGTGTGTGTGTGTGGTGTGTGTGAGTGTGTGTGTGTGTGTTGTGTGTGTGTGATTATTGCTTGGTAATGGTTATGTTTATCTTTTCTCTCTCTGCGCTCTCTCAGGTCCTCTCTCTCTCTCTCTCTTCGCCCTGGCATCTCCTCTCTCTCTCTCTAGTCACCTCTCTCTCTCTCACTCTCCTATTGTCTTTTGTGTTTTAGTTGCGTCTCAGTTTAGTTTTTATTGATGTTTATTTATTCATATCTTTACTTTTTGGCAGATTAGATAATGAGAGAAGAGGGGGGGGAGAGGTTGGACAAATGTAGTTAAGAAGATAGAGGGAGGAGTAGAATTGGGGTGGGAGAGATGGGAGCAGAGGGAGAATTTCCTTGCCTCCACTTCCATGTCCCAGGGGGCATTCAGGAGCCCCTTAGAAATGATCACTGACAGGGATTCCTTCCAGCACTGTGGATCACTCATCACTTGGGACAGCACAGAGGAACGTCAGTGTGTGTGTGTGGGTGTGTGTGTGTGGTGTGTTTGTGGGTTGTGTGTGTGTTGTGTGAGTGTGTGTTTGTTGTTGTGTGTGTGTGTGTGTGTGTGTTGCGCGTACGCTGCGGCGTGCGTGCGTGCGCGCTGCTTCCTGCCTGCGTACATCTTGTGTGCCGTACGTGCTTGTGTGTGCATGTGCGTTGTTGTGTGTGTGGTGTGTATGCTGATGTGTGTGTGTGGTTGTGTTGAGTGTGTGTGTGTGGGTGTGTGTGTGTGTTTGTTTTGTGGTGTGTGTGTGTGTTGTGTGTTTTGTGTGTGTTGTGTGTGTGTGTTGTAGGAAATTTTTAGAATGTTAGAAGATTTGTATGACCACAAGCGCAATGCGCAATGTTTTTTCTAAAGATGCAAGAATTCAAAATTTGCTATAAACATTTTACTGGACTTATACCAATCAATGGTTCGCCTGTTACTTTATATGGCTGTGAAATTTTGGGTTATAGTGATTTAAAGCTAATGGAAAGTTACAGCTAAAATTTTTTAAGCATCTTTTTCATTTAAACTTTCACCTAAAACAGAAACTAATGCATGGGAACTAGATGTGCCTTTTCATTCAAGGTTATGCACGAAATGATAAAATACTGGTCATCCATACGTTTCACCACAAACAAAAAAACAAAAATTTTTAAATTTTTCATCTAGATGTGTATCAAGTTTTATATGATTTGAACAGAAATAGGGTTTTACATCTATGTGGTTGGATGTTTATAAATACGAATATCCTTTTCAAACAGGATTCACTTTGTGTGGAGTACAACAATAAGATTTCGTCTGTTCACAGTATCGGGTAGAGAATGTTCGTAATTCACTAGAAGTTGTTTACATAACGTGCTTGGAACGATGATTTAGAATCTTGTAAGAATGTTTTGTTATAGGAATTTAAAACAGATTTTTGGCCGTGAAAAATATTTTGAATGTTGCCTGATGTTTTATAAATACCCTCGAATACGGTCCGCTGTGGAATCAGAAACTCATGATCGAAATTGGCAGAACGTTTTGAAATACCTCATGATGAACGATTTGTCGTACGCGACAGAAAGGACATTGGCTACGAATTTCATGTTGTAATGAAATGCACCAAAATATGATTGAATTAAGAAAGAAGTTTATACAAATCAATTTAAACATGTATAAAGTCCGTATTTCAACTATTGTTCGTTTGCTCTGTGGTAAAAAAAAAGTGTGCAAACTTAGCGAAGTTTTTTTAAACTTAGTAAATTTGTAACATTATAACCAGTGTGTTTAATTAATCGGGAATTTTTTTTTGGTGTTTGATGTGTTTCATTTACATTTGTATATTTTGTTTCAAGTCCTCCATCCCAAAAGGGTCTCAGATTAAATCTTTGAATCTGTGAAATCTTTGTGGTTGTGTGTGTGTGTGTGTGTGTGGGTGTGTTGTGAGTGTGTGTGTGTGTGTGTGTGTGTGTTGGTGTGTGTGTGTGTGTGGTGTGTGTGTGTGTGCGCGCGCACGCACATGCGCGAGCGCGTGTGTGTTAATCCAACTGTCGGAGAATGGCGAAAAAGACGAGTGGTCAGAAGAATTGTAGATCTGGGGTGTTAGGCGGTTGTAGCATTGAGTATATCTACACATACTTTGACTCTGTGGCCGATGACAGAGGAGAAGCAATGAAATGCCATAAATACTGAACCCTCGGTATTGTACGGGTAGCCTGCGAAGAGACTGTCTCAACAGATGGCGATATAATAACCTTCGTCTGGAAGACTTTGCATAGCAGCTCAGGAAGCTACTGGTGTGGACCTTGTTTATAAAGGTGTTCAAAGCGTTTTTTGGTGAGGGTAGACCAAGAACTGTTTTCAGCATGAAGGCGGGACAATCCGCCTACAGACAGGGTGTTGTAGTCTCGATGGAAAGAGAAGGATGATACAGAGCCGATTTTCAAAAGTGTCGGGACAGGCTGTTTACTGAGTTATTTACAAGCTACATGAAGGCAGGGAACTGGATCGTAATAACGTGGTGTCGGGTTCTGTGATTTGCCAAATTACATGGCGATTTTTCCTTTGCCATTGGTGCATTGACATAAAGTGAACGTCATCTTCTCCTGCATGGGCGTTTAGCGGCTGGTAGTTAGTGGTCACAGGAAAGATAACCTCAGTTAAATAATCCGGTTTTATTTCTTTTATTTATTTATTCGTTTTTTGGCTCTCAGTATACGGACAGAGAACGACTCCACACTTGTAGTTCTACTTACACATGGAAATGCAGTTTATTTAATGTTTATTTACCGTTCCTTTTTTCTCAATGATTTGTGTCCCTTGTTTAAAGATGATATTGAAGGGATTCTCTTTCTTCTTTTGTAGTTTCATATTATGTTTAGCGCATTACATGTGATTGGAACTATGGTGTTTTCTGTTTTCTTAGGCCCATTGTCACCATGCTATTTCTGCGATCTTCTAGAATGAATGTGAGTTTGTTTGTGTGTAGGAATACTGATTGAGGGGTATGTGTTATACCGTGCAGTATCTTAGCACTTTGTCCCTGCAATAGAAGATTACCAGCAGTAGTAGCAGCAGCAGTAGTAGCAGCAGCAGTAGTAGCAGCAGCAGTAGTAGCAGCAGCAGTGTAGCAGCAGCAGCGACAGCAGCAGCAGCAACAGTACCAGCAATATTATCATCTTCTTCATCATCATCATTATGATTGTTGTTGTTGTTGTTGTCGTCGTTGTTGTTCTTATTGTTGTTGTAATCTTTTATTATAGAGAACTAATAAATGTCTGTTCTGGCTCACCCGCTCTCAACCGGCCTTAGCCGGTTTCGACCGGGCGACTCCAGAACAGACATTTATTAGTTCTCTGACTAGTAAACTAATTTACTAAAGTTTTCAGAGAGTAGCGTAGGGGAAAGTAGCCGTGGGTGAACCGCCCATAGAGTAACGTAGGAGAAAAGCAGCCGTGGCTGAACGCGCCTATATACAAACGTTGGGGGCAGGTAAGCTTTTAATTGCTAGTTGCCGGCCCACCTAAGGACTCTGCACTATCCGATTACTTACTACGTGGCCCGGGCATGACAATTTTCGGATCACGCGATGGGCTGATGTCACGGCCGACCAATCACAAGACTAGATAGAATCAGCTGATTAGTAGTGACGACATTTCCGCCCAGCACTTGTTGTTCATTTCTCCCCGTGCTGTGGTGGTGTGAAGACGGTGCTTTTTCTGCGAGAGAAGTGTTTGCTTATGTCACAAAATATAGCTGCAGTTTTAGAAGAGAGTGTGGATTCTGAGTTAGAAAAAGTTCTTGAATCACAAATACCTTTTCAACAGCTTTATAGATTAAATTATTTGGGTGTGGAAGACATGGAATCAGCTACAACTTTCCAACAAGCTCAAAATCTCCCATTACCGCCGCCAACACCAACGGAATTGTGGACAGAGGAAGAAAAGAATGCTTTACATGAAAATATAAGATACTTTGAAAAATGATTGAAGCAGCTCGTAAAGCAACGGTTAATGCTGGCAAGTTTTGTGAACTACTGACGATTGGAATGACGCGGTTTTAAAACAGAACAGCTATATATAACCGCCTGTCTGTCAAGTTTTCTGAACTACTGTGACTGGCTTCTAAAAATAGTAACGGTTACGCGTAACCGCCTGCTAGCAGTGAAGGCTCGGCTGTTGAGGCCACAGGGACGACCTAACAGCGTGCAGGCCTGCGTGGTGGGGTTTGGACTACTGACGATTTGTTTTAGGGCTTCTAAAAATGTAAACGGTTTGCGTAACCGCCCGGGCCCCCAAAAACCCTTTTCCCCC
>JAFLJL010016446.1:5000-17116 GCA_018398815.1 Conus ventricosus
TGTCGGCCCATTTCTCTTTCCTGATAAAGAACAATTGTCGGCCCATTTCTCTTTCCTGATAAAGAACAATTGTCGGCCCATTTCTCTTCCTGATTAAAGAACAATTGTCGGCCTATTTCTCTTTCTGATAAAGAACAATTGTCGGCCCATTTCTCTTTCCTGGTAAAGAACAATTATCGGACCATTTCTCTTTTCCGATAAAGAACAACCATAGGCCATTTCTCTTTTCTGATAAAGAACAATTGTCGGCCCATTTCTCTTTCCTGATAAAGAACAATTGTCGGCCCATTTCTCTTTCCTGATAAAGAACAATTGTCGGCCATTTTCTCTTTCTTGATAAGAACAATTGTCGGCCCTTTTCTCTTTCCTGATAAAGAACAATTGTCGGCCCATTTCTCTTTCCTGATAAAGAACAATTGTCGGCCCATTTCTCTTTCCTGATAAAAAACAAAACAAACAAACCGTCGGCCCATTTCTCTTTCCTGATAAAGAACAACCATCGGCCCATTTATCTTTCCTGAAAAGAACAACCATAGGCCCATTTCTCTTTCCTGGTAAGGAACAACCATAGGCCCATTTCTCTTTCCTGGTAAGGAACAACCATAGCCCCATTTCTCTTTCCTGGTAAGGAACAACCATAGCCCCATTTCTCTTTCCTGGTAAGGAACAACCATAGGCCCATTTCTCTTTCCTGATAAAGAACAACTGTCGGCCCATTTCTCTTTCCTGATAAAGAACAACCATAGGCCCATTTCTCTTTCTGATAGTAGTGAAAAACTGTCGGCCCATTTCCCTTTCCTGATAGAGAACAACCATAGGCCCATTTCTCTTTCCTGATAGAGAACAACTGTCGGCCCATTTCCCTTTCCTGATAGAGAACAACCATTGGCCCATTTCTCTTCCCGATAAAGAACAACTGTCGGCCCGCTGAAATTGGGAGACAGAAATACATAAGGTAGTAATGGAAGCAGGAAAAACTGATAGACGGTTTTAGACGATTGACACGCTAACAGACGATGTTCGAAAATCTGCAAGGGAGGTAAGCTGCATCAGAGCTGGCGGTTTGCCCGTTTTCATGGGGCATAATCATGCTGCTAGTGGGCATGATCCATCAGTAAGGTTCAGAAGAGAGAGAGAGAGAGAGAGAGAGAGAGAGAGAGAGAGAGAGAGAGAGAGAGAGAGAAGAAAGAGAGAGAGAGGTAGAGAGAGAGAGAGCCAAAACATGTGTGTGAAACGGTGCGATTGTAATGCCGACAGTGAATATCAAGATCGTCATTCTGGCGTGTGCTTCAAATCAAATATTTTACTCTCTGATCTGTTTGCTTGACCCATAAACTGAGAAACGGAAGTGAACTCCATTTGCATTGGAAAAAAAACAACAGGTGTTGTCTTCCCTGACCCCTCCCCTTCCTCCTCTCCCATCGCAAACAGGTCCACTTAAATCAAATATTCTGTAAACTTAAGCTCTTCAGTTCTTCTTGTTGCTCACCGAAAAGTCGCGGGATAGAAAGACATTACCCTCAAGCACTAAAATGACACCATAGCGAAAAGCAGAAATTCCATTAAAACACACACACACACACACGCACACGCACACGCGCGCAGGCGCGCGCGCACACACACACACACACACACACACACACACACACACACACACACACACACCTATTGAAAGAAGAGAAAAACATCTCCGGTGTATGTCAGCGCCCGACACACACACACACAACAGACACACACACACACACACACACAACACACACACACACACACTATTGAAAGAAGAAGAAACACCTCGGTGTATGTCAGCATATTCACACACACAGACACACAACGACACACAGACAGACAGACAGACACAACCAGAGAAAAACACTTTGACAAAAGACAACAGACAAAAAGAAATGAAGAGCAGAAGAAAGGAGCGACGTGCGGTGTGTGTGTGTGTATGCATGCGTGCACGGTATGTGTGTGTATGTGTGGTGTTTGTGTGTGTGTGTATGTTAGAGAGAGAGAGAGAGAAGAGAGATTGGAAGAGAGAGAGAGAGAGAGAGAGAGGAGAGAATTAGACTTTAAGAGTAATCTGCCAGCTCTACTTAGTGGTTAGTGTGCTAAGAGTTTTTACAATATTTGTGCTGGCGTATCCCAGTGTAGAAGCGTGATCAATGACCGATGATTAGGGACATGAGGACAGACAGACTGAGGAGAGAGAGAGAGAGGAAGAGAGAGAGAGGAGATTGGAAGAGATAGAGAGAAGACGATGATAACGACGAGGAGAGAGAGAGAGAGAGAGGGGGGGGGGAGGGAGAGGGAGGAAGGGCAGGGACGAGAGAGAGACAGAGGCTTGCAATACGTTCCAAACTGATACTATTCGGGAAGGAAAAATAACTGCACTGGTAAATGCATATTAGTCTTAATCATGAGTTGCGTTACAATGTTGTAGGAGCAGTTAGGCAAAGACCAGAATTTGGTAATGCAGGTATTAACCAACGTCCTTAAAAATACCACTGACAGAACCGTGACGGTTTTACTGCCTCAATATACCCTGCATGTCTTTAAATTAAAAATGGATCTCGTTCACCGCTCATTATCGATCTTCACCACACAACGGCTTCGCTGCATTCAAAATATCAATCAGCATCACTCCAATAACCTGACGCTTAGGGAGGGGGGGGGGGGGGGGAAGAAAAAGAAATTTAAAAGAGGGAAAAAAGAAAACAACAAACTTTACCCATTCCCAAACGCAAACGACGCCGTTTTGCTGGCGTCAATTGCGAGCCAGATCAGCTGACCACACAGCGCAGCGACAAGTCCGGAGGTCAGTCACTCAATGCGCCACAGACTGACATCGAGCTGATCCGTTATCAATCACGAAAGCGTGCAGAACAGAAGGCAGCCAGCAGATCAGGCACGAGGCGAGTACTTCACTCGCTAATCCTCCTTCGTCTGCAGTTTGGTGACTTTTTTTTTTTTTTGCTGTATGGGTTCCAATCGGTGGCGTCAAAAAATGCACACACAACACGCGCGCGCGCGCGAGCGCGCGGCACACACACACAAACACACACACACACACACACACACACAACACACACTCACAAAAACACACACACACACACACAACACTCATGTACATTCTATCTATCTATTTATACATCTATCTCTCTATCTTATCTTAAATGGATATGTATATAGGCTATATATGTAGGCTATGTATATTTGGGTGGGGGGTGGGTGTGGTTGTGGGTGTACCTAGATCAGTGCAGTGTATTTTTTTTTAATCTTTAAAGTGAATGTACAACCTGATCCAAAACTTATAACATGTAAAAAACGAGTGTGTGTGTGTGTGTGTGTGTGTGCGTGTGTGTGTGTGTGTGTGTGAGTGTGTGTGTTTGTGTGCGTGTGTGTGTGTGATGGTGTGTGTGTGTGTGGTGTTGTTGTGCTGTGTTCATGTGTGCGTGTTCGTCGTACGAAGTGTGTGTGTTGTGTGTGTGTGCAGTGTGTGTGTGTGTGTGTGTGTGTGTGTGTGTGAATGTGTGTGTGTGTGTGTGTGCTGTGTGTGTGTGTAGTTTGTGTGGAAATGTGTTCCTTTTCTTTAATGAAAAATGTTGACAGTTCTGTTCATAATGTTTTCTTAAATGTCATACAACATGGGTTAATCTGACTTAAAATGGTTTCAGTTAGTCAGTCAGTAATTCAGTCAGTCTTTCAGTCAGTCAGGGTGTGTGTGTGTGTGTGTGTGTGTGTGTGTGTGTGTGTGTGTGTGTGTTGTGTTGTGTGTGGTGTGTGTGTGTGTGTGTTGCGAGCGTCGCTTGTGTGCGTGTGCTGTGAGTGTGTGAGTGCGTGCGTGTGTGCGTGTGTGCGGAAGTGTGCGTGTGTTGTGTGTGTGTGTTGTGTTGTGTGTGTGTGGTGTGTGTGTGAGAGAGAGAGAGACGAGAGAGAGAGAGAGAGAAGAGAGAGAGAGTGGAGAGAAGGAGGAGAGAGAGAGAAGGAGGAAGAGATAAAAGAAGTCAAGTTTTCGCCTAGACTTGGGACAGTGTACTCAACAATATTTTTACGATGTTTTACATATCACGTTTTTTCCCAAAAATGATTCAATTTAAACCATTTTATACATGCACTTTTTCGTTATCGTATTGGCAAACTTCCCTCCTACAGTTTTGTTGTGATAACCCATATCTTTTAAAGCAAACACACACACACACACACACACACACACACACACACACTACACACCACACACACACCGCACACAAACACACAACACACACACACACAAACACACACACACACACACACACACACACACAGACACTCACCTCACACCACACGCACGCACGCACGAAAACAAACGGCACAAACGCACGCCACGTACGCACGATGCACATAAGAAAAAAAAAATTTAAGAGAGAGAGAGACAGACAGACAGACTGACAGACAGAGTCAGACAGACCAGACAGACAGTAAAAAAGCGGTAGTCATGGTGTTATCATTCATCGTCATTGTCATTACCATCAACAAAATCACCGGCGTCGTGTATCAGTTGTTACAGCTTTGGAAACGACCTGGAGGTCGTTCAGCTTCATAAACACCATTACTAATAGCCAACATTCATTACACAAAGTTGTGCTTTTTGGACACACTCAGGACACCATAGTACGCCAACAGCCTTTGTCCGCAGTTCACCACAATTAGCGCGACTAAAGACTGCACAACAAAGGGAGACAGAAGTCAGGTTACCCCCTACATGAACGGGACCACGCGGATTTAAACTGGACACACAGGAATGTCCCTGGGTTTCGGCTCAGATGAATTACCTTTTACATGTCGGGTTACTGACTGCTCCTTTCTGGAGCCGTTATCTGCATGCTCGTGTGTGTGTGGCCTGTTTGTGCTTGTGCTCACAGGAACTGCGGTGGGTGTTTGGAGTGTGTACTTTAGTGCACCTTCATGCACCTACACAAGTGTGCGCGTCAGCATGCGCGACGCATGTGTGTGTTGTGTGGAGACTTTAACTTAACCAGATATACTGATTGGGGTGAAGATGCCTACTTGGTAATCAATTACGTAAAAATATTATAGCTCAGTTTTTTGATACCACCAAAGACCTTGGATTAGTGCAGTCAGTTGATGCACCAACTCGTGGTAAGCATTCCTGGATTTTATTTTTTACCAATTGTCAGGCGCTTTTAGGCAATCAGGATTAATTGCAGGCCTGGGTGAATCATGAACATAATTCTCTTAGAGAAGCAACTTCAACCCTTTCGAAGAAAACCCCTAAACGTACCATCAGACTCTGGAACCTAAGCAGATTACCAAAATTGCGCAGGGATACTCATGATTTCAGTAGTCTTTTTTGAGGTACCATTAGTGTTAAAGATCATGTCAGTGACCTTTGAAGTGTATAAAAACTTTCTTGGAATTTATTATGGATGACATACCATACCTACTAAAAATAATTCAAGCAAGAACACCAGCCATGGATTATACAAAAATAAACGTTTGTTGAGAAGGGAACATCGTTTCTTTAAGAAATTGAAATACATCCATAATTCAGAAAGATACTGGTTAAGGTATAAACATTATTTAAGAGAAGGTGTCAGAGAGATGTAGGCTTGCTCACCCAATTATGTTAATTCGATGATTTCAGAAGGTGATCATCAAAACAAGAAATTATGGTTCTTACATGTGGAGTAATGAGACAGGACAATTGGGATTCCAGACTGAGAAAACAACCAGATAAACTAATACAGGCCCTGAGGGAACAGCAAATTTACTAAACAAAGCCGTTTTGTCAGTTTTCTCAATCTCAAACCTTTTAATTAACGTTTAGACTAAAGGATGATGATAAACTCCTGAAATGCAAAAACATCAAATTGGTAAACAAAGCAGGAGTATTTAAGTTACTGACAACATCAATGAAACAAAGCTATTGTCCGATGGTCCTCGGCAAGCTCTTAAAATTTTGTGCAATGAATTGGGAGGTATACCAATAATTTACCAAGCTTCACTGGACAAGGGAGTAATACTGATGGTGGGAGTGCGAGCCCATTGGTTCCTTATTCAAAGGGTGACAAAACAAAAGCAGAGAACTATAGACTGTTTTTCTTACATCCATATCAGTAAACTACTTGAACACATAATATATAGTAGACATAATGGGACCATCTGACAAATATGACTTCTTAAATAACGCCCAGCATGGTTTTAGACAGCGAAGAGTTGTGAGACTCAACTTATAACAACCCCCCCCTCAATGATTTTAATATACTGTTTAACACAGACTCAAAATAGATGGCAATTTTTTAGAAATTTTCTAAAAGCCTTTGAGAGGGTGGACATGAGGGCCTGCTGATTAAATTAGAACTCATCGGGCATTGGCGATTTCTTTGACTAAATGGGCTAGATCATTCCTCGATTGGGAGAAGGCAGAAAGTTGTTGTGGAGGGTCGTATCTTTGTAAACCAGTCTTGTCAGGTGTACAACAGGGAACTGTTCCGGGGGCCCTTGTTTTTTCTTTAATTTATTAATTGACATAAGTTGAAATCTCTCTCTGGAACTTACTATTAGGCTTTTTGGGCAGGGGATGACAGCTTAGTATATAGAACATCAGAGCAAGAATGATACACTCATTCTACAAGATCCTAAACGCTTCTACAAGAGGTGGGAAAGAACTTGGATAAGGAATTCTTCCCCAAAAGTGCCAAGTGTTGCGTATAAGTAACAACGCTCATCCAATTAGATCAAGATTATTCTATCATAATACTTTTCTTAAAGAAACTAATGCTTGCAAAATTTTAGGCGTTGATTATAGATGTCGTCTCAAATGGAAAGAACATTACAATTTAGTATGTAAGAAACGCAAAATAACTCTTAGCTTTCTTATAAGGAATATCAATGACTGCCCCAAAGGTTAAAGACGACTGCTACAAACACTGGTTAGACCAGTATGGAAATATGGGTTGCCCTCAGTTGGGATCTTAACCAATCAAAGGACATTGATAACCTCGAATAGATGCAGAATAGAGAGCGCACGGTTCGTAACAGGGAACCACATCAGATGAAAGGGGAAATATTAGGAAGACTTGAGGGAAATTAGAATGAAACCCTTAGAAGAGTGAAGAGCTTTTTTCAAACTTACATCTTCTAACGGGCAGAGATAAGTAATTGATATTCCAATGGAACAACTAGTATTGAATAACAGTAGCACCTGGGAGTGGCAGGTTCAATCGTTCTTCCACTACCTGCATCAAATATTGACAGCCAACTTACATTCTTTTTATCCCAGTTCTGTAGGTGTGGAAACTCACTGCCGGGTGCATCAAGAGTGCCACAAATGCAATCTCATTTAAATAACAAATTGATACGACGTTTTGAGATCTGCATATGACGAATTTTCTATTTTTACTTCCAGTTATTTTTACTGTTACCTGGGCCTGAATTGGGCCATTGTTATAACTTCTTGTATATCGAGTGCGACCGTTGTTGCATAATTTGCTCAGGGGCCAACAGTCAGAGTCGCACTATTTTATTTATGTTATTTTTTTATTTTTTTTTTTTTTTACTTTTTAACATGCCGAGTGGGGACCTACTCGTTTTTGAGTGGAACCAGATTTTAGGGAAGAAGAAGAAGAAGAGATGTGTGGTAGGTGAATGATGGTTGGTGTGTGTGTGTGTGTGTTGTGTGTGACAGTGTTTGTGTGTGTAAGAACCATTAATGTGTGGTGTGATGATGGTGTGTGTGTGTGTGCATGTGTGTGTGTGTGTGTGTGTGTGTGTGTGTGTGTGTGTGTGTAGTGTGTGTGTGTGTGACAGAGCGTGCGCAGTGTGTGTGTGTCGTGTGTGTGTGTGTGTGTGTGTGTGTGAGGGGTGTGTGTTGTGTGTGTGTTGTGTGTGTGTGTGTGTGTTGTGTGTGTGTGACAGAGCGGTGCGCATTGTGTTAAGTGCGTGCAAGTGTGTGTGTGTGTGTGTTGTGTGTGTTGTGTGTGTGTCGTGATGTGTGTGTGTGTGTGTGTGTGTGTGTGTGTGTGTGCGTGCGTGCGTGTGGTGTGCATGCGTCCGTGCGTTCATGTGTGTGTGTGTGTGTGTGTGTGTGTGTGTGTGTGTGTGTGTGTGTGTGTGTGTGTGTGTGTGTGTGTGTGTGTGGTGCCGTTGTGTGTGTGTGTGTGTGTGTGTGTGTGTGTGTGTGGTGTTGTGTGTGTTTGTGTTGTGTGTGGTTGTGTGTGCAATGCGTGTGTGTGCGTGTGTGTGTATGTGTGAGTGTGTGTGTGTGTAGTGTGCGCCGCGCGTGCGTGCATGTGTGTGCGTGCATGTGCTATGTGGTGTGAATGTGTAGCGTGTGCGTGAGTGATGTGTGTGTGTGTGTGTGCATGTGTGTGTGTGCATGTGTGTTGTGCGTGCATGCATGTTTGCCATGTATCTCTACAGTTGCTATTCAAGGGGAGTGTGTAAATACTGCTAGTATTGTTGTTGTTGATTGCCCCGCTGTTGCTGATGGTGGTACACCATGCTTATCACAGACACACACACACACCACACACACACACACACACCAAAACACAACAACACACACACACAACACACACACACACACACACACCACCACTGACTCACGATTTCGTATGTGGTGAGTGAGTGATGTGAGTGAGTGAGTGTGTGGGTGTGTGTGTGTGTGTGTGTGTTGTGTGTGTGTGTGTGTGTTGGCGTGAGTGTAGGTGTGTGTGTGTGTGTGTGTGTGTGTGTGTGTGTGGTGTGTGGTGTGTTCTTCAATTTAATGTCTATAAATAAGTGATTTTAGGACAACCAAAAATAATGAATATAAACAAGGGTAGAAAAGGGAGGAAGGGAGGGGAAGGGGCGGGTGGGGGTTGGTGGTGGATAGACAGGCAACTGAAGGAGATAAAGAGATAGCGGAAACAGTGGAGATAGAAAGATGAAGAAGATATAAAAGGAAAAAGGAAAAAAGAGGAAAATGAGGATTAGAATGGAATCGGGGGGGGGGGGGGGGGGGAGGGGGGGAGGGGGGGGAGGGGGGAGGGGGGACGGGGGGGAGGGGGGGGGGGAGGGGGGAGGGAGGGAGGGGGGGAATGTTAACATGAATAAAAATGACACCTTTAGATAGCAAGAATAACATTTTTTTTAAATCAGGGACGAACGCTTAACGGGAAAAGATTAATAACATTTAACACGTTGAAAACAGAATTATTAAAGGAATCTAAAATGGTACTTTATGAAAAGTCCTAAAACATGTCACAAATCAAAAGGGGTTTTATTTACTACAGTGGAAAAGGTATATGTTCATTTAGAAATTTTCCACACAAAACGCATGTGATGTTTGGAAGTGAATTTGGTCTGTTATATAATAGCCTTAAGTTTGACAGTTGACCATACTTAGATATAAAAACATCTTCAAAAAACTCGTTTGGTAGTCATCAGGTGATGAGTGGGCCAACTTCTTCTTGTTTCTTTCTAAAATGCTGTCCAGCAAGCATCTGCAGTAGGCTATGGCATTCTTTCAGTGATAATGGGATTTCAAAAATCATATGTTTCGGTTTGTATAGCTGCAGAGTTTTTAGGATAGTTTATCTGCGGATGCAATGTATTCCATGTGTGAAGGCACCCAAGAATGTTAAGATTACTACCTCGTAGGATAAGGAAAATGCACAAATGATTAATCTCAAAATCAAAATTTGTCTCACACTAGAATTGAATTGCTTAAGGCATACAAACAATGATTTTGAATCGGGACCACGAAAAAGAATTTGAGTCACAGTTTTCGGAAAATCAAGCAAATAATGCTAAGCCATGAGAATAGCAGTCTAATTCAGCTTAAATATAGATCTGTGCTTTCCAATATAAAACCTCTTTTGACTTTAAGTAGGGGATAGTGAATAAGCAGGCCACCTGCTTCGTGATTTCTAGAACTGAACCATCGGTAATAAACTTGAGATGATTTGGATAATCAGAAATAAATGCTCATTCGCAAACTGTGCAATAAAATTTAAATTCTCATTTCTTTGCATCGTATAATTAATGTCAAAATGTCAGTTTTGTAAATTTCCATGGGAATAGTACTACATGGCATTACTACAATTTTACCCATATCTTCTAATCGTATTTCTGATTGTTGCGAAAAGTATCTAGAGTTCAGTTCTTAATTGTTTTAAAGACATGATTTACTTTTCGCTCGTTTTTGGGTAAATCAACAGCTGATCTCTAGTCAATTTCCTGTTCAACATTGTTTTCACTTAAAGAGCTTTTAACAAATATTTAGCGGATGGCAGCTGACGGCATTCATTTAAAGGAAAGTACTCCTACATCTCTAATATGTTTGCTATTGTTTGATGTATGGAAGGAACCCCAGGCCAATCGAAAACTTTTCAATCCACGCTTGTTAATATGTTTATTAAATAATTTTGCTAGCAGTGAAAAACCTTCTTGACCATACGTAAGCTAGAGCGAACAAGGACTTATGATAGATGTTTATAGTTTACTCTGACATCTTGGCTCCTGTATTGTTACTAATAACTTTTAAAAAATTTAAAGTTTTTCTTACTTTAGTTAATAAGTTTCAATGTGATAATTCCAAACTTAATTTAGAAGTAATATAAACCCCCAAAAACTTTACCCTTTGTTTATATTCCAAAATATCAAGACCCAATATGGAGGGATTGATGGTTAAGTTGGGTGGATCAGCTTCCATGTTTAAATAAAACCAGATGGGTTTTCTCAGTTGAAGAGTTAGTCCATTTTCAAGCAAGTAGTTATATGATTTATTAATTCCATTTGATAAGCTTTTCTATAGTAATTTAATCTCTTTTTGGTGACTTCTCTTTTTCATGGATACATTCATCCACATGCAAATATATCTGCATATTGTTATTTTGTTTTATTTTTTTTCCCTTTTTATACTAAGTGACATTTTTTGACAAAACATTGAGGTATGTCATGAAGCAATATATTAATAAGATGGGGCGCTATTACCGGCCTGTGGAATAACCATTGTAGGCATCGTGTAGTCGAATAGGAATTTCCACCTTTGTTTGCATGATTCTTTTCATCAAATAAGTTTTTATGTAAAAGTTGATGTTCCAGGACAAACAATTTGTTTCAATTTAATAATAGAAATTTATGATGCCAATACATGTTCATATGCGCCTTTTTTATATATTAAAAAAAAAGTTTGCATAGTATATTATTTCTGCGAGCAAATTGATGCTCTTACTGTGTAGTCAATTTGACAGATGATCAATGCTTAGTTGACCTACCCGTTCGGAAACCGGCTTGATTTTTTGGGATCCCACCTTTATTTTTATTACAATAGAATATTAGTCTGTTTAAAAACTTTCGTTTATGTTTCATGAGTTTGCATACATGCGAAGTTAATGGTATTGGGCTGTAATTATTCTTATAACTTTTCGTTTTTCCTTCTTTAGGAATCTCGGTATTATGATAGAATGTTTACATATTTTGAGGGTTTGTCCTGTTTTTATTCCAACACTTTGAAATAAGTCGTGTTGCAACAGTACCCCAACTGTTGGCAAATGTTTAAGTATGTTATTCGAAATTTGTTGTCCATGCCTACTGATGCATTATTATAGTCAGGGAAAGTTATAGTTCTCCAACTCCGTATAGTAATTGGGTGCAGTGTGTGTGTGTGTGTGTGTGTGTGTGTGTGTGTGTGTGTGCGTGCGTGCGTGCGTGCGTGCGTGGTTGCGTGCGTGCGTGCGTGGCCGTGCGTGCGTGCGTGCGTGCGTGTGATCGTGCGCGCGCGCGCGCGCGCGCGCGTGTGTGTGGTGTGTGTGTGTGTGTGTGTGTGTGGTGTGTGTGTGTGTGTCGTGTGCGCGAGTGCGTGCGTGTGTGTATGTGCGTGTGTGAGTATATGTTGTGTGCATGCGTGAGTGTGTGGGTGTTTTGTCTGTCTGTCTTCTGCCTGGCTTGCCGGCTGTTTGTCTGTTGCCGTGTGGGGTGTTCGCGCATTTTTTTTTTGTGTGGGTACGTCTATGTGCGAAAGAATAATGTGGTGTACAACTCATTTTCACAGGCAGACAACAGCGCAGCAGAACAAGAACAAAAAACACCACAGCGGAGGTTGAATTTGGCTTGTGAGGTCCTAGTGTCGC
>JAFLJL010016447.1:2500-15298 GCA_018398815.1 Conus ventricosus
AAAAAACAAACATAATTCTTTTCAATAGTGGTAATAATCCAGATAAACTGCCTGTTTTTACATTGGGCGACACACCTCTTAAATACGTAACAGAAGTTAAATTCCTAGGAGTCCATTTTACATCTAAACTATCACGGAACACTCATATTGAATACTTATTAACAAAGGCGAGGAAAACATTAAATTTCCTTAAAATTATTTCTAAAGAAAAAATGGGGACAGAACTCATCCACATTGATAACTTTATGTAAATCTTTAATGAGGTCGAAAATAACATATGCCCAAGAAGTAATCTTTAGCGCTCCTAAATACCTATTGAAAAAGCTTGAAAGTATTGAATGCAAGCCATTAAAATTAGCACTTGGCCTTCCGGTGCATGCATCATCTTCTCGTAAGTATTACGAAGCGCAGATGCTTCCCTTAGATGAATACAGAGAGTTAGCGTGTTGTAAATTTGTTATCAAGAGTACAACTAATAAAACGCACATTAGATCTGAAATAAAAATGAGGTCAGATATTGACTTTCCTAAAAGAGCAAAATCTATAGCTTTTCAAAAAAACACTGGCAACTTACACATCAAAAAGTATTACCGATTCTGGTGTTTCAATCGACAACAGTGCACTATCCATGAGACCGTTATTTTCTCCTATACCACCATGGGAGCTTAATAAGGCATACTTTGATATTGATCATATCAATATTAAAAAAGATGAAAACATAAATTTGTTAGCCAGCTGTATCAAATGTCATGTTGAAAAGAACTATTCAAATTATCTGAAAATATACACAGACGGTTCGTGCATTGATAAACAAACAGGTTGTGCATTCTTAATTCCAGACTTAAGAGTAGAGAAATCATTTTATATCGGAATTAACAAATCGATATTTACAGCAGAATTAACAGCGATACTCTTGGCTTTAAATTACCTTTTAAACTTTCCAAGAACAGTATTTCAAATTCTGTTCTGTGTTGATTCTAAATCAGTTCTTCAGACATTAAAAGTTTTTCAATTGCACACAAGACCTGAAATGATCATAGAGATAAGTTGCATGATTCACATGCTAATTGCAAGAGGAACCCATGTAGCTTTTTGTTGGATTCCTTCACATTGTTCTTTTCATTACAATGAAAAAGTAGACAGGGCAGCTAAACGTGGAGCCAAAAATAGTTTTGATTCAGAATTGTTTGATTTTCCCTTATCAGTACATGAACAGTGTAACTTAGTTAAGTCGCATATCTGGAAAGCTTTCGAATATAGTATGGTAGATCACATCAATAAAGAACAGTTTGAAAATTACTCTCATTAATGCACAGGTGGAAACTTAATGCATTTAAACCAAAATATGTAAAAAAACGTAGTTTGCGTATGTGGAAACAAAATTACTCCAGTTCATATTGTTTCATGCAATGATATGAAAAAAAACCATTCCAGTATTGAAGCAAAATACTGTGCAGGCTATTTTTGAGTCACCAGCTTTAACGTATGAATTCTTTGTACACTTAGAACGCACCCCTATTGGAAGATACTTATAACATTTTTATTAACTTTATTTGCGGGGGAGGAGAAAGGAGGAGGGTTGGAGTGGATAATATATGGTGGGGATGGGGTGGGGAGGTGGGGGGAAGCCAAGGTTTTTTTAAAAACTACTTTCATGCGTTTTGACTTTAATTGATTAGTTAGTTGTTGGTTTCAAGTATTTTGTTTTATGTTAATCTTCACTTATGACTTATGTAAAGATATTCGCACACTTACACATCCACAACTATCTCACTCACACACACAGGCACACACACACACACACACACACACACACACACACACACACACACACACACACACACACACACACACATACACACGCACGCACGCACGCACGCACGCACACTTACACACTCACACACACACACACACACACACACACACACACACACACACACACACACACACACACACACACACACACATTCGCGTGCACGTTCACCCATACACATACACATGCATACATTATGTGCACGCTTGCAATTACTTCCGTACACATTCACCTTTTTTCTTTTTTTCTCTTTTTTTTTCTTGTTTTTTTTTTTTCGGGGGGTCTAATATCACGAATAGTGGATAGACGTTAAATCACACACCACACACACACACACACACACACACACACACACACACACACACACACACACACACACACACCACACACAACACACACCACACACCGACGAGTTCATCATTGGGCTCGTTTCTATCGTTCCACCAAGTTTTGGTAAAACCTGGCCAGATGTTGAACGTAAACACCATCAACAACAGCGACGTAACAACAAGTACCAACGTTACCGTTTGATGAGAGTGAGGAAGACGGAGCTTCATGGATATTGCTGCAGATATAAACGCAGTAGATCCAAGGACTAGGGAACTTTGTTAGAAATGATAATGATCAATTAGGCAAACAAAATTCAACGATACTAATGATCATCATCAACAACAACAACAACAACAACAACAACAACAACAACAACAACAACAACACCAACAACAAAGTGTGAAACGTCTTTACTTAAACATGAGCGAAAACTAATGGAAGGAAATCGTGTGCTTTAGCATGCCCCCTCCCCCTTCGTGTGAGTGTGTGTGTGTGTGTGTGTGTGTGTGTGTGTGTGTGGGTTGTTGTGGGTGTGGGGTTTGGGGGTGGGTTTTGTGGGGTTTTTGGTGTGTTTTTCACTGTCAGGGACCCCCCGTCTTACCTGGCTGCAGTTTTTCCCCATGTCATGGGATGTCCCTTGGGCTGCCCGTGGGAACTGCCCCAGAGGACTTTTTCCTTTTTTCCATGGGGGGGATTTTCCCCCGGCTGTTTTTCCAAGGGGATTCCCCTTTAGGGGTTCCGCAGGGATTCCCTTTCTGGGGAGGCCCGTCAGGGAGCCAGGTTTCGAGGGTTCTTCGGTTACGGGCGGGGTTCCCCCCGGCTGTGCATTCCCCAAACAGGGGGGCAGTTGTTTCGCAGGGGGCCCCCAAAAATTTTGCGGTACACGTTGTTGCTGCTTAAACAAACGCCGGGGGTTTTGGCTTGCGGCCCCTTTTAAAAAGGGGGTTTTGTTTTGCAGGGGGGAAGAAAAAACTTTTTGTTGAAATGTTTGGCAATTCAACAATCTTTTAAACCCAAACTTTTTTTTTTTTTTTCCTGGGGAACGAAGGAAAAACCCGCAAAATTTTGTCAAAGTTTTGGAACTTTTCCCTGAAAAACCCCCAAAAATCACAAAAAACTCCATAACGTTTAAGGGTTTTTTCCCCTCAATTGTTATAAAAGGGTTCATCCCTGCTCCAGCACCCCCCAAAAAAAGTCGGGGATCAAACTTTTAAAGTTTTTGTCCAAACCAATTTCTAAATATTTCACCCCCCCCCCCCCCCCCCCCCCCCCCCCCCCCCCCAAACCAACAAAAACCCCCGTATTTCTTCTGTATTAAAATCCAAATCAAACACAGTCTTCGATTCTTTTCTGCACAAAACCACCACACACCACACAACACACCACACACACCACACACACACACCCACCCCACCAACACAAACACCACCACACTAGACGGGTCCCCAACATTGGGGGTATGATATATGTGAAAACAACGGGGTGTTTTTGGTGTGTGTGTGTTGTGTGGGGTGGGTGTTTTGTGTGTGTGTGTGTGTGTGGTGTGTCTGTGTGTGGGGTTTGTGTGTGTGTGTTTATGGCATGCGTGCGGTGCGCCCCGTGGTGTGTGTGTGGGTGTGAACATGCGAACGCATTCCCTTTTCAAAGTATCGGAGACGGTGTGCGCATAAGAAAATCAAATCATAGCTGGATTCCAACCCGCCCGGCACCTTATAGAACCCCCGTGCCATCCCCAAGAGACGCGGTAGGAGCCGTATAGAAAAACACTGTCCAACCAGCTCACACACGCGTCAGTACCCCCCCCTGTGTAAGACCACCCCCCATGGCCCCCAGCTGCAAAAGCGAGTTCGCTGGGTCGCCCCTGGCCCTCGCGATAGACACAAATGTCCAGATACACAGCTAGCTGTGCTCTGGCATGAAAAGGAATGGCCTGGCGGAAATAAAGGGGGAAGGGAAAGGGAGTGTGTGTGTGTTGGGGTGGGGGGGGGGGGGGGGGGGGGGGGGGGGGGGGGGGGAGGGGGGGGGGGGTTTGAGGGGGAGAGAAGGGGGGGTTTATCTGGGGTTTAACCCCCCCCCAAAAAAAATAAAATTTTTTGCTTTTTTCAAAAAAAAACTAAAAAGAAACCAACCCAAGGAAGAAAACAAAACAAAAAAACCCCACCACACAAGCACCACACACCCAAACCCCCCCAAAAAAACCAAAAAAAACCCCCCAAAAACCCCCCCCCCAAACACTTAAAATTTCAAAAAAAAAATTATTCCTGTGTCCTTCTGTCTTTTCGGAATTTTCCTGGATTTTAGCAAATCAATTTCCGAGATCTTTTTACATGAGTGTTTACCTTCTTTTTTCAAAAACATGGCAAAAAAAAAAACCCCGAAACAAATTTTTACAAAACCAAAAACCCCCCCCCCCCCCCCCCCCCCCCCCCCCCCCCCCCCCCCCCCCCCCCCCCCCCCCCCCCCCCCCCCAAAAAAAAAAAAAAAAAAAAAAAAAAAAAAACAAGAAAAAAAAAAAAAAAAAGGGGGGAAAGGAAAAAAAGGGGAAAAAAAAAGAGGGGGGGGAAAAGAGGGGGGGGGAAGGGAAGGTGGGGAGGAGAAGGGGGGGGGAGAGGGGGGAGAGGAGGAAAAAAGAGGAGGAGGGAAAAAAGAAGGAAGAGTTTGGAAAAAGATTTTGGGGGGGGGGAAAAAAAAAAAAAATTTGAAAAAAAAAAAAAAAACCCCAAAAAAAACAAAAAAATTTTTTTTTTTTTTTTTTAAAAAAAAAAAAAAAAAAAAAAAAAGGAGGAGGGGGGGGAGGAGAGGGGGAAGGGGGGGGGAGGGAGGAAAGGGGGGGGGGGGGAGGGGAAAGAGAAGGGGGGAGGGGGAGGGAAGAGAGAGGAAGAAAAAAGATTTTGGAAAAAAAAAAAAATTTTTTTTTTTTTTTTCCCCCCCCCCCCCCCCCCCCCCCCAAAAAACCCAAAAAAAAAAAAAAACTGCACACCACCAAAAAACAGAAAAAAACAAAACCCCCACCAAAAAACACACCACACACACCAAAACACCACCACACCCCCCCACAAACCACATAAATTCTTCTTTGCCCTCCCTCTTTCCCTCCTACCCCAAAACCCCATGAAACCCCCCACAACCACACACACATTAATTTTGGGAAAGTTTTGGAGGGGAAAAGGGTAGGTTTGGGTCGATTGTAGAAGGATAGGGGCCGACCGAAACCTTCAGAGGAAAAGAAAAAAAAGGATGTGAAAAATTTTTTAGGGTTTTTAATTTTTTTTAAAAAGAAATAAAAGAAAAAGGGAGGGGGGAGAGGCCCAAAAAACCCCCCCCAAAAAAAAAAACCCCGGGGGAAAAAAAGACACCAAAAAAAAAAACCCCCCCAAAAAAAAACCCAAGGGGGAAAAAAAAAAAAAAAAAAAAACCCCCCCCCCCTTTTTTTTTTTCCCCCCCAAAAAAAAAAAAAACCCCCCAAAAAACACCCAAAAAAAGGGGGGGGGAGGAGGGAAAAAAAAAGGCACACCCAAATGGAGGGGGGAAAAAGGGGGGGGGGGGGGCCCCAGGTTTTGGGGGAAAAGGTGGAAAGGGAGGAGAGGGGGGGGAGAAAGGGGAGGGTTTTTGAAGGGGGAAAAAGGGGGGTGGGGAAAAGGGGGGGCCGGGGGGAGAGGGAAAATAAAGGGGGAGGCCCCCAACCGAAAAGAAAACGTTTGGGGGCGGGATGGAAAAAACCAAAATTTTTTCCCCGAAGGTTTAAAAGAAGAAATTAGTTTGGAAGGAAGAAGGGAAATTTTTTGGGTGGGGGGGAAGGAAAAAGATAGGGTTTTAAAAATAAAAAAATTTTTGAAACCCCCTTTAAAAAAAAAAAAAAGATTAATTGGAAGAAAGAAACCAAAAACACGGAAAAAAGTTTTGGGAAAAAAATAAAAAAAGAAGCCCGGAAAAGGGGGAAAAAGGGGGGAGAAGGGACGAGAGTGGAAGTGGTGGGAAGGAGGTGGAAAAAAAAGGGGGGGCCCCTTGGTTTTTGAGGTGGAGAGGAGGGGGGTAGAGGGGGGGGTGGGGGGGAGAGGAAGTTGATGAGAAGGAGGGCCCCCTTTATGAGGACGTTGGGGGAAAAATTGGGGTTGAAAAGGGCCCGGGCCCCCAGGGGGAGCCCAGAGGTGCCCGGTGGGGGGGAGAGGAAGCCCCCCAAGGGAAAGGGGGAGGGGGGGGGGCAAGAGGGGGTTTTTTGAGGAGTGGGGGAAAAGGGGGTTGAAGGGGGGGGGGGGGCCCCCGTAGAGGAGAAAAAGGGGTGGGGGGAGAGGTGGGCCGAGAGGGGAGGGGATAGGGGGCTGGGGGGAGGGGGGGGGGGGGGGGGAAGGAAGGGGGGGGCCCCGAGGGATGGGGGGGGTTTTGGGGGGGGGAGAAGGGGCTGGGTTTTTTGGGATGGGAAAGGGTTCCCAGAGGAGGGGGGGGCCCCCGAGAAGCCCCGGGGTTTAGGATGGAGAGGAGTGGGGGCCCTGATGAGGGCTTCCCTTCCCAAAAAACTTCCCCCCTGGGCCCCTTTCCTTTTCCCTTCTAAAAACCCCCAAACCCCCAAAGGACCCCCCGGGGGCCCGCAAAAGGGCCCCCAAACGCCCCTTCCCTTTCCCCCCAAACCCCGTCTAACTACCCTGATCCCCGTCCCCCGGGCCCGACCTTTTCCCTGGTTTTTTGGGGGGCCCCTTTAGGAATGCCCGGGGGCCCGTCAAGAACCCCGGGTTTTTGGGGGCAAATTTAGGGTGTCCCCTGGTCCCTAAGGAGGTGTCCCCTCATGGGGTTCCCCGGGGGGCCCCCTCATGAACTAAATTTTTGGATGTCCCGGGGTTCCCCTTTAAAGGGGGGTTTTTGGCCCCCTTAATTTTTGTTCCCCTTTTGGGTGTCCCCCCCAAAATTTCCCCCAAACTTTCCCCAGAAAATCCCCATAACCCCGGGCCCCCCAAACCCCCAAACCCCAGGGGGCCCCATGAACCCCCCAAAACTCCCCCCAACCCCTTCCCTTCCTTTTCCCCTTCTAACCCCCCCCAAACCCCCCCAAAAAACCCGAGGACGTTGGGGCCCCATGAGGCGACCCCCTTTTTTTTTTTCGGGATTCCCTGGGGTTTCCCCCTCCCGTTGGGGACAACCCCCCCGGTTTTTGAAAGGGGTTCCCCCCTGATGCCCCCTTTTTTTAAAGGGTTCCCCGGGGCCCTTCTGAAATTCCCGGGGGGCCCCGTCATGAGGAGCCCGGTGGTCCCTGTCATGAGGATGACCCTGTCATGAGGACTGTCCCGGTGGTCCCTGTGAAGAGGACTGTCCCGTGGTCCTGCATGAGACTGTCCGGTGGTCCCTGTCATGAGGACTGTACCCTGTCATGGGGACTGTCCCTGTCATGAGGACTGTCCCTGTCATGAGGACTGTCCCTGTCATGAGGACTGTCCGGTGGCCCTGTCATGAGGACTTCCCGGTCATGAGGACTGTCCAGTGGGTCCCGTCATGAGGACTGTGCTGTCATGAGGACTGTCCCTGTCATGAGGACTGTCCCGGTGGTCCCTGTCATGAGGACTGTCCCTGTCATGAGGACTGTCCCTGTGGTCCCTGGCATGAGGACTGTCCCTGTCTGAGGACTATCCTGTCATGAGGACTGTCCCGGTGGTCCTGTCATGAGGACTGACCCTGTTGTTTTCTGTCATGAGGACTATCCCTGTCATGAGGACTGTCCGGTGGTCCCTGTCATGAGGACTGACCCTGTGGTTTCTGTCATGAGGACTATCCCTGTCATGAGGACTGTCCCGGTGGTCCCTGTGAAGAGGACTGTCCAGGTGGTCCCTGTCATGAGGAATGTCCCGGTGGTCCCTGTCATGAGGACTGTCCCTGTCATGAGGACTGTCCCTGTCATGAGGACTGTCCCTGTCATGAGGACTGTCCCGGTGGTCCCTGTCATGAGGACTGTCCCTGTCATGAGGACTGTCCCTGTCATGAGGACTGTCCCGGTGGTCCCTGTCATGAGGACTGTCCCTGTCATGAGGACTGTCCCTGTGGTCCCTGTCATGAGGACTGTCCCTGTCATGAGGACTATCCCTGTCATGAGGACTGTCCCGGTGGTCCCTGTCATGAGGACTGACCCTGTGGTTTTCTGTCATGAGGATATCCCTGTCATGAGGACTGTCTCGGTGGTCCCTGTCATGAGGACTGACCCTGTGGTTTTCTGTCATGAGGACTATCCCTGTCATGAGACTGTCCCGGTGGTCCCTGTCATGAGGACTGTCCCGGTGGTCCCTGTCATGAGGACTGTCCCGGTGGTCTCTGTCATGAGGACTGACCCTGTCATGAGGACTGTACGGTGGTCCCTGTGAAGAGGACTGTCCGGTGGTCCTGTCATGAGGGACTGTCCGGTGGTCCCTGTCATGAGGACTGTCCCTGTCATGAGGACTGTCCCTGTCATGAGGACTGTCCCTGTCATGAGGACTGTCCCGGTGGTCCCTGTCATGAGGACTGTCCCTGTCATGAGGATGTCCCTGTCATGAGGACTGTCCCGGTGGTCCCTGTCATGAGGACTGTCCCTGTCTGAGGACTGTCCCGGTGGTCCCTGTCATGAGGACTGACCCTGTCATGAGGACTGTCCCGGTGGTCCTGTGAAGAGGACTGTCCGTGGTCCCTGTCATGAGGACTGTCCGGTGGTCCCTGTCATGAGGACTGTCCCTGTCATGAGGACTGTCCCTGTCATGAGGACTGTCCCTGTCATGAGGACTGTCCGGTGGTCCCTGTCATGAGGACTGTCCCTGTCATGAGGGACTGTCCCTGCCCATGAGGACTGTCCCGGTGGTCCCTGTCATGAGGACTCCCCTGTCATGAGGACTGTCCCTGTATGAGGACTGTCCGGTGGTCCCTGTCATGAGGACTGTCCCTGTCATGAGGACTGTCCCTGTGGTCCCTGGAGGAGAACACAGTATTCAAAGATCAGTTATAATCTATTTAACTGTTCTGTTGCTGGAAACAAAACACAGACAACAACAACAAAAAAAAACCAAAAAAAAACACGCACAAAAAACCCATGGTAGGTAGGCACTCAAGGTCTGACCAGCGCGTTGGGCTAATGCGTGGGTCAGACTCAGCCGAGTCGTAGCCACGAGACCCTCTTCTTCAATTGTCTCATCTTAGTTGTTAATTCATTTATCCATCAGCTTCAAATCATGCGTAGTGTGGTTTCAAAACTTAACGGGTGTGGTGTAGCGTATATGGACTAGTCCGCACGCCTCCTTGATGAAACTGAAACTGTTGCTGGCTGTATAATTCGTGTGGTTGCTTCCCTTTGTTTCTTGACACAAAGTCACGTGGTTTTGCACACTGGCTTGATTACAAATTCGATTACACGATGAACTGGAAGAGATTCAAGATGATAAGCATTGAACTGCCAGCATCACGTGGGTGAACTGATGCGGTCATGTTGTTTCCCAAGTGTGTGGCATACACGGCGGTAACAGACTGACCGTCACGGCCTGTGTGTATGTTGGCATGGTGGCGATATTCACATGTCAGCAGCACCAAACATCCGTGTGTGCGGGCACGGGTATCAATTCGGGTTTTGAAACATCGCTGTTGATGGAGAGGTCTGAGCCCCAAACCCTGAACGAGTGGGACTGCACCTTCGCTTCAAAATAAATGTTCTACTGTAACTGAGAGGCAAGTTTTCATTTCATTTCTAAAAGGAGAGAGAACAGTAAAAAGCTCATTCTGGCTCCCCCGGTCTCAACCAGTTTCGACCGGGCGACTCCAGAATGAGCTTTTTACTGTTCTCTGACAAGTAACCAAAAAATAACGATTATCTACAAACAAACATACTGTGTAGGATTATTAGGGGAAAGCAGCAGTGGCTGAACGCACCCCATAGGGTAACGTGGGGGAAAAGCAGCAGTTGCTGAACGCGCCCATATACAAACGTGTGGGGCAGGTAAGCCTTTAATTGCTAGTTGCCGGCCTAACTAAGGACTCTGCACTATTCGATTACTGCAGAGACCCGTTATGGTCGACACCTGATAACTTAATGGGGTGTCGGGTCTTATGATTTTGGCAAGGCGCAATAAGGATTCCCGCCTAGGGAAAAACAAATCTAAACATGTTTCTTGCATTTACCAACCATAAGCCAAGATTTAATCACGTGATAGTAAAAGGCGTCACATCCGCTCCCAGCCCAGTTGTTGACGTTGACAACGACCTTAGCTGTCTGTCATTTTACATTGGAAGGCTGTGCTGTGCTGTGGTGCTTTTTCAGTGAGAAAAGTGTTTAATTAACAAGGCGAAATGTCCACAAATGTCTCAAGATAGTATTTCTTCAAAATTAGATAGAGAACTTCTTGAATCACAGGCTGCTCATCAAGAATTGTTAGATTATTCTAGGCAGGCAACTAGTTTTAATTTTACCTGACATGGATCAAGCTTGCAATGTTCCATTACCACCTCCAACACCAACAGAATTGTGGACCGAAGAAGAAAGAATGTACTTGAAGAGAACAGGCTATTTCATGAAGAAATGGCAAACATTGCTGAGAGGAAAAAAACAGTAGGCCCAATAAAAACTACCAAAAAGGCCAAAACGAAAGATGGAAGATTTATTCAAAGAAAAACAAGGAAGAAGAAAAAGAGGGCGGAGCTTGATTCTCCAACAGATTTGCACAATTATCTTGTTGCAAATGAAGCTGACACCAGTACTGGCATATCAAGTAAAGCCTTTTTAGATTCTGTTCTTTTTGACCACTCAGCGGGCGAAAATAAAATTATAGAAAAACTGCAAAAGGGATTAGAAATCTAAAAAGGGACAGAAACGCCCAAACAATAATGTTTCATATTCAGTTTGGTCGGTTTCTGATTTTGTGCAAAAACTGGCAGGAGAAAGAAAGAAAAGAAGGAAGAATGAAAGAAACGTGGGCACAATGGTTAAAAGAAAAAACAGGATATTCAGATGTTCACGTACGCAAGCTACGTACTCTTGCAAAAGTACTTCAACCATTTCCTCAGTTTTACAATATTGGTCTGCCAGTCAATTTTATCATGAATAAACTGAAGCAAATTGAAAACATGCTACAGATTGAAGAATACAGAAACTACTGGTCAAAAGTTCCAAATTTCCCAGCTGAACCTCACTGTCACAGCCCTAGTCATACAATGTTTGTTTGTGTGGCGTTTTTAGCAACAGTGCGCGCGACTGTAAGACCACTGCAGGCTACCACTGACGTGGCTCTAAATATAGTACCGTTCATGCATGAACGGTCGGGTTTGTTTAGAGGCAGGGTTGTGTGGCGTTTTAGCAACAGTGCGCGCGACTGTAAGACCACTGCAGGCCTACCACTGACGTGGCTCTAAATATAGTACCGCTCATGCATAAAACGGTGGGTTTGTTTAGAGTTGACTGCCTTGAATTCCACCAAGCACTCCATGACTTTGTATATATTGCTGTGATTACTGGCTTCACTGCTTCGCTTCACGTCCTGCTTCAACTTTTTTGGCTGCTTTTTCAAGCGGCCACAGAGTGTACTTTATTCAACTGTCTTGTTTATTAAATCAAGCTTTTGATAAATGCACTTGGTGGCCGCTTTGAATAATCTTCAGTTGACAGAGAGACTGACAGCCGCAAACCATAAAATCCCTTCACATTTCCCTATGCAAGCACTTCCCTATTTTTTAAATGTTTGTGCGTGTGTGCTGTTATTGTTGTTGTTTTGTTGTTTTACTGATAATAACTATATTATATTCTGAACATTCGTTTCTTATAATAATCAAAGGTGCGCGCACACCCCTACCCCCGCTCCACCCCACTCCACCCCACCCACCCCACGCATGCACACACTCAAGTCACTTTTAAGTTCTTAACTTAAGTCACTTCAATTCACCCTAAGTTCTTAATTTAAATTCTTAATTTAAATTCTTAATTAAGTTTACTTCAAGTTCTTAATAAGTTCTTGATTAAGTCATCTTCAAGTTACTCAAATTACTCAAGATCATAACTAAGTCATCCTTTAAGACAACCAAGTTCTTATTCAAGTTATCTTATAATTATCAAAAAAATACAATCTATGTTTTTGCCTTTAAATAGTAGATGTCTAATATAGTACACACACGCCTTAAAAAACGCGTCATCGTCGAGGATGTCTTGCTCAACGCCCTTAGCGCGAGATCGGTTAGCATAAATCTTAATGAAGTTTTTTACATCCTAAGCAACCGCATTGATTACAATTCTGGTCTATGGAAATGTTTTTTATAGACTCCATGTCTTCATTTATTGACTTCATCATTTTAAACAAATAATAATCCGCCATGATCTAAATTTTTATCAAAACATTTTAAAAATATTATTCCATCTGAAATGCAAAGAAAATGAATTTTTGTTGTTGGCGGTGCTGGCGTGCTGTTGTCTTCTGTATTTAGTGGTTCAGATTTTTTGACTGCTTTTGTTGTTGTTGCCATTGTTTATATATTTTATAACCGTTAATAACTGCCCCCAGCAGCAGCAAGGGCGCCAAAAATGACAACAGCTTTAAGTTCAATATTCCATGAAGACTTTGGTGCCTTGAATTTAACTTGCTCTTGTTCTGGAGCTGCATTGAATCAACTTGTTTTGGGGGTTATGTTTTCATTATGAGTTATATTCTGTGATTGTAACTTTAATTTTCTTT
>JAFLJL010016448.1:0-16670 GCA_018398815.1 Conus ventricosus
CCCTAAAAGGGGGTCAATCACATTAGCATGGGAAATGGTCAGGACACAATCACTCAACATGGAGAGGGATAATGACACAGTCACATGGAGATGTCAGGACACAATCACTCAACACATGGAGGGGGATAATGACACAGTCACATGGAGATGTCAGGACACAATCACATCAACCATGGAGAGGGAAAATGACACATCACATGGAGATGTCAGGACACATCCTCAACCATGGAGGGGAAGGGATGGGAAATATAAAATTGGACACAGTCACATGGAGATGTCAGGACACAATCACGTCAACACATGGAGAGGGATTATGACACGTCACATGGAGATGTCAGGACACAATCACGTCAACACATGGAGAGGGATAATGACACAGTCACATTGGAGATGTCAGGACACAATCCCCGTCAAACACATGGAGAGGGAATGACACAGTCACATGGAGATGTAGGACCAATCACATTAACACTTGGAGAGGGATAATGACACAATCACTATAGAGATTTTCGGGGACAAAAATCACATCAACACATGGAGAGGGTAGTAAACATGGTCACATTGGGTCAGGACAAAATACATCAACACATGGAGAGGGGACAATGACACAATCACATAGAGATGTCAGGACCAATCACATCAAACATGGAGAGGGATAATGACACAATCACATTAGAGGTCAGGACACAACCACATCAACACATGGAGAGGGAAAACGACAATAACATAGAGAGAGATCTGTACACAATCACATCAACACATGGAGAGGGATAATGACACAGCCCACATAGAAAAATGCCAGGACACATTCACATCAAACACATGGATGGGGATAATGAACAGTCACATGGAGATGTCAGGACAAAATCATATCAAACACATGGAGGGGGGATAATGGCACGTCACATGGAAAAGAGATGAGAACACAGTCACAACAATGAATGGAGAGGGATATGTACTCGTCACATGGAGAGAGGTTAGGACACAATCACATCGACACATGGGGAGGATAATGGCTCAATCACAGGGGAGACAGGTTAGAAACAAAAGCACATCAATGCATAGACAGGGAATCATGACACAATCACATTAGAAGTTACACAGACGGAGAGGGAGGGGGGGCGAGATCAAAGTGAAGATCACATTAGGGAAAGAGAGGGGAAAATACAGATCAGTGTGAAGGTCACAATAGGGAAAGGGGACAGGGATACGTCAGTGTGAAGGTCACAATTAGGGAAAGAGACGGGGGTACAGATCTGTGTGAGGTCACAATAGGAAAGGATGGGCATACAGACCCAGTGTGAAGGTCACAATAGGGAAAAGGGGACAGGGATACAGATCAGTGTGAAGGCCCAAAATTTGGGGAAAGAGACGGGGGTACAGATCAGTGTGAAGGTCACAATAGGGAAAGGATGGGCTTGCAGATCAGTGTGAAGGTCACAATAGGGAAGAGATGGGCATACAGATCAGTGTGAAGGTCAAAATTAGCGAAAGAGACGGGGATACAGATCTGTTGTAAAGGGTCACAATAGGGAAAGAGGGGAATACAAAATCAGGTGTGAAGGTCACAACAGGGAAAGGGATGGGCATACAGATCAGTGTGAGGTCCAACAGGGAAAGGAGGGGGATACAGATCAGTGTGAAGGTCACAATAGGGAAAGAGATTGGGATACAGTCAGTGTGAGGTCCAGCAGGGAAAGAGATGGGGATAAAGATCAGTGTGAAGGTCACAATAGGTTCAGAGATGGGGAAACATATCAGTGTGAAGGTCACGCAGGGAAAGAGATGGGGAACAGATCAGTTGTGAAGGTCACAATAGGGAAAGAGATGGGGATACAGATCAGTGTGAAGGTCACAATAGGGAAAGAGATGGGCATACAGATCAGTGTGAAGGTCACAATAGGGAAAGAGACGGGCATACAGATCAGTGTGAAGGTCACAATGGGGAAAAGAGATGGGGATACAGATCAGTGTGAAGGTCACAATAGGGAAAGAGACGGGGATACAGATCAGTGTAAGGTCACAACAGGGAAAGAGACGGGGATACAGATCAGTGTGAAGGTCACAATGGGGAAAGAGACGGGCATACAGATCAGTGTGAAGGTCAAAATTTAGGGAAAGAGATGGGAATACAGATCAGTGTGAAGCTCACAATAGGAAAGAGATGGGGAATACAGATCAGTGTGAAGGTCACAATAGGGAAAGAGACAGGGATACAGATCAGTGTGAAGGTCACAACAGGGAAAGAGACGGGGATAAAGATCAGTGTGAAGGTCACAACAGGGAAAGGGAGGGGTACAGATCAGTGTGAAGGTCACAATAGGGAAAGAGATGGGGATACAGATCAGTGTGAAGCTCACAATAGGGAAAGAGACGGGGATACAGATCAGTGTGAAGGTCACAGCAGGGAAAGAGAGGGGAATACAGATCAGTTTGAAGGTCACAATGGGGAAGAGAGGGGAATACAGATCAGTGTGAAGGTCACAATAGGGAAAGAGATGGGGATACAGATCAGTGTGAAGGTCACAATGGGGAAAGAGAGGGGAATACAGATCAGTGTAAAGGTCACAGCAGGGAAAGAGACGGGGATACAGATCAGTGTGAAGGTCACAATAGGAAAGAGATGGGCATACAGATCTGTGTGAAGGTCACAATAGGGAAGAGAGGGGAATAAGATCGTGTGAAGGTCACAGCAGGGAAAGAGAGGGGAATACAGATCAGTGTGAAGGTCACAATAGGGAAAGAGATGGGCATACAGATCAGTGTGAAGGTCACAAATAGGGAAAGAGATGGGCATACGTATAACGATCAGTGTGAAGGTCACAATAGGGAAAGAGAGGGGATACGATCAGTGTGAAGGTCACAGCAGGGAAAGAGAGGGGAATACAGATCAGTGTTGAAGGTCACATAGGGAAAGAGATTGGGCATACAGATTGTGTGAAGGTCACAATAGGGAAAGAGACGGGAATACAGATCAGTGTGAAAGTCACAGCAGGGAAAGAGATGGGCATACAGATCAGTGTGAAGGTCACAATAGGGAAAAGAGACGGGCATACAGATCAGTGTGAAGGTCACAACAGGGAAAGAGATGGCTTTACAGATCAGTGTGAAGCTCACAATAGGGAAAGAGACGGGGATACAGATCAGTGTGAAGGTCACAATAGGGAAAGAGATGGGGAATACAGATCAGTGTGAAGGTCACAATAGGGAAAGAGATGGGGAATACAGATCAGTGTGAAGGTCACAGCAGGGAAAGGGATGGGCATACAGATCAGTGTGAAGGTCACAACAGGGAAAGAGAGGGGAATACAGATCAGTGTGAAGGTCACAATAGGGAAAGAGATGGGCATACAGATCATTTGTGAAGGTCACAATAGGGAGACGGGGATACAGATCAGTGTGAAGGTCACAGCAGGGAAAGAGAGGGGAATACAGATCAGTGTGAAGGTCACATAGGGAAAGAGATGGGCATACGATCAGTGTGAAGGTCACAATAGGGAAAGAGATGGGCATACAGATCAGTGTGAAGGTCACAATAGGGAAAGAGAGGGGAATACAGATCAGTGTGAAGGTCACAACAGGGAAAGAGGGGGAATACAGATCAGTGTGAAGGTCACAATAGGGAAAGAGAGGGGAATACAGATCAGTGTGAAGGTCACAGCAGGGAAAGAGAGGGGAATACAGATCAGTGTGAAGGTCACAGCAGGGGAAAGAGAGGGGAATACAGATCAGTGTGAAGTCACAATAGGAAAGAGAATGGGCATACAGATCAGTGTGAAGGTCACAGCAGGGAAAGGGATGGGCATACAGATCAGTGTGAAGCTCACAATAGGGAAAGAGACGGGCATACAGATCAGTGTGAAGGTCACAATAGGGAAAGAGATGGGGATACAGATCAGTGTGAAGGTCACATAGGGAAAGAGACGGTTGTCCAGATCAGTATGAAGGTCACACGGACAGAGGGAGTGGGGTGGTGGGTGAGATCAGTGTGAAGGTCCCATTAAGAGGTGGGGAGATGTAACACCAGAGAACAGAACATGAAAATGTAGCCAGCTCTGTAACATTAGGCCTAAGTCTGGGAGTTCATGTACCTCGGTGTTTTTCGGCCGGGACGACAGTGGTGGAGTCGGCCAACCCCTTGCCCCTCCATTTTCTCCCCTTCCCCCGTTCTGCTTACAGATAAAAATGGAAGGGTGTGAATCATAGACGCTGGAGTTTTCATACAACTTATTTTTTTTAAATCATGGTATTGATAAGGTGAAGTTGTGAAGTCAGACATTGTGTGGTGACAGATTCAGTAATTTGACGTGGTTTACATAATTAGACACATTGTTCGTAGCGTTCCTGACAGATGCTGTGGATCTGGTCCTGTGGCTCGTACAGAGCCAGCCAGAGAGATGTCAGCTGACGGAACAGTGCAGCCCCTGCTGGAATTTCATGACTGTGTTCAGACAGAATCAGTCAGTTTGTCTCTGGACACAGAGTGCTGAAACCACGGAAACCAAGATTTTTTTTTTTTGGTGAGCATGACTGTGAACAAGTTGGTTTTTTAAAGCATGATTTTTTTTATGAATATTGTCAGTTTTTTTTTCTTTTTGGTATTTTAAAAAGAAAAAAAAAGATGAATCTGCCTGAAGAAAAATTGACAGTAACGTCAAAAAAATTCTTGTGGTGAACATTTGCATTTCATGACACGAATTGAATGCTTAAAACGTACGGGGAATCGGAAGTTGAGGTGGAAATTTAGAATTATGTTTTGATGTATAGGAGTTACGCACAAAACTGCTGCACTGTTTGCCTATTTGGGTGGTTTTACACTTGGATTTTATCCATATCTGTTTTATGCAGAGACTTGATGGAATTTTGTTGTTGATCGTTGATTTTTTGTCTCTTTAGTGTCTCGACTCTGGGCACTTGTTACCAAGGCAGGGAATTATTTATTGTTTTTTGTCACGTCTTGAGGAAGATAATACCCAATTTTGTATACCGTTATTGTAGGGTCTTTCGTTTTGTAAGAAAACAATGAGCGAAAGTGTGTGTGTGTGTGTGTGTGTGTGTGTGTGTGTGTGTGTGGTGTGTGAACACTGGTGTGCTGTGTGGGGAAAACCATTCACAGGAGTGTATAATTATGGTTGTGTTGTCTGAACAGAAAAAGTTGGGAGCAGGGCGGTGTTGAATTGGTGTTTATGTCTGGTTTGATGCGGGGGTTTTATGATATGGGCATACTTTCCCATAAAGATATGGTCCTTCTTCACACATAATCGTGACTGGTGGTGTTATTACGGTAAACATGGACTTTATTCCCCATAAAATGAGGGGCCCCTTCAGGTAATATAACTCATCCCTGCTGTCCAAGTAGCCAATGACTTCAAGATCTAACTGATTAGACAGATAGGAATTGGGGCAAGAAAAGAAGACATGCTGATGTGTAGAGCTTGCCTTACAATGGTGACAAGTTGGGGCAAGACAAGAAGACATGCTGATGTGTAGAACTTGCCTTACAATGGTGACGAGTTGGGGCAAGAAAAGAAGACATGCTGATGTGTAGAACTCGCCTTACAATGGTGACGAGTTGGGGCAAGACAAGAAGACATGCTGATGTGTAGAACTTGCCTTACAATGGTGACGAGTTGGGGCAAGAAAAGAAAACATACTGATGTGTAGAACTTGCTTACAATGGTGACGAGTTGGGGTAAGAAAAGAAGACAGTCTGATGTGTAGAACTTGCCTTACAATGGCGACGAGTTGGGGCAAGTAAAGAAGACATGCTGATGTGTAGAACTTGCCTTACAATGGTGACGACTCGGGGCAAGAAAAGAAGACATGCTGATGTGCAGAATTGCCTTACAATGGTGACAGCCAACTGGTGTGTGTTGATGCCAGCTTGTGTTCTCCACTGATATCTGTGGGAATGCAGTGCACAGGCTACATCTGTCGGTGTTCTGAAAGGCAAAAACTTTTGGGGGCCCCCAGTTTCCCAAATCGATGGGAAAAGTTAAAAAGCCCGGACAACCCCCATTTTAAAAGGGGGCTTTTTTTTCTCCCCGTTAACATTATTCAGTCGCTGGACCCAAAAGCTTTTTTTTCCCTTAGATCCTCCCCCTCCCTTTTAATAGGATGTTGTCCCCCCCCCGCCCCCCACCAACCCCCCCAGTAGTATGGGGGAGGGCCCCCTTTTGTTTTTTTTTACCTAAATTCCCAACAATGCATCTTAAGGTTTTTTCGTGTTGGCACATTCTTGTTGCTTTTTGAAAACAAGAAATGAAGAAAAAATGATTAAAGGGAAATTTTGGGGTTTACGCCAGAAAAAATTTCCCACTCTAATAAAAAACCCGTCCTGTCTTGTTTTGGAGTTTTTTTCTGCCGGGCCCCATAATGTCATTTTGGCGTCTTTTAACTTTTACCATTAAGAAAAATAGCATTCAGGGAAAGTTACCCTGCTCTCCGGGCCCCGAAGTTTTTGGTGGCTAATGAAAAAAAGTGATAAGACAGTCCGGGGTGCCCAACCCATTTCCCGCCGCCCGGAAGAACCCGTTTTCCTCCCCCAATACCGCATTCTCTCTGGGCCTGCCCCAAAGCAAGATAAGTTTTGTGCTGTCTCCCCTTTCCCTCTTTTCCCCGTTGTTTAAGATAGTTTTGTGTTTGCTTTTTTGCTTTTTTGGGGTTGGGGGTTTGCCCGCTCTTCCCCCTTTCATTCTTAAACCCGGGGGGGGCTTTTGGTTTGGTGGTTTTAAATTTCATTTGTTTAACCACCCCCCCCGGAAATTTTCCCTTTTTGGTCCTTTTTTCCGGCCCCCCGGGGCCCTCGTTTTTCCCCCTTTTTCGTTCTTCAAAAGGGGTGGGAAATTTTCCATGGGCCTTTCCCCCTTTTTCCCCATTTTTCCCTTTTAGGGGCCCGGGTTCACCAAATCCTGCCCTTCTCCCGCCATTCGGCTCTCGTTTTCGCCGAAATTTTGAGGGTTTTTCCACTGGTTTCCATTTCTTCGCCGGTCTTTTTCCCCTTTTTGGTGTCGGTGTCTCGCCATTTTTTCGCCCGGGCCAAAAACCGCCATTACGATCGCCCTTCCTAAAATAAACCTGGTCTCTTTACTTTTATTTTACACTTTCGGTCTCCCCCCAGGTTGGTTGAGCTCTTTTTATCCCGATCCACCTCTTTGTCTCCCCTTTGCGATCGTGCGTTTCCGTTTTGTTCCCCCCCACCAGTGCCCAACGGGTTTAAAGGGACACAAAAGGCCCCGAGGCGCCCCAATTTCTTGGGCAGTCGCTCCTCCCCCGGGGGGGCCCGCGTGTCGTTTTCCCGGGGAAACCAAAACCGCAAACAACGTTGAGCTTTTCCGGTGGGGTTAAAGGGGGGTTCCGCGGGGGGACGCGGGGCCCAAATCTTCCCGTTTTCCCCCTCAAACCCGACCGGCGGTTTAAAAGTTTCGTCGCGATCGAAACCCAACAGTCAGTCCCGTGGGGGGGGAAAATGGGAAAGTTTTGCGCCCGGTTTTTCTTTTTGGCTTCTTTCCCAAACCCCAAAAATCCAAGGGGGGGGGCTCCCTTGAAAAGGACCTCCCCCGGTTTTTAAATCTTCCCCCCCCCGACGGTTCCCCTGTTCGACTTCGCCCCCGGGGAAAGGGGGACCCTATCCTATAAAGCCCCCGGGGCCGGGCAATCATGGGCCCCAGGGGCCCTTTTGCCGAGACCACCGGCAGGGGTGGGGGACTCGCGGAGGGAATCCCCCCGCAGGGCACCCAAATCAATTGGGGACTGGGAAAACGCTGGGCCCCTTTCCCCCCACTAACGCCCCCCCAGTCTCATCACCTCCCCAACCGGGCCCGGGGTTCAGCCAAAAACCCCGACACGGGGGAAAGGGGCAACACCCCGGGGGAGGGCTGTGGCCAGTCTTTGGTGGCCCCCCCCCACTGGCCCCCAATACCGGGCCCGGGTTCGCAGGCAGGGGACTAGCTCGGTTTCTGGGCCTCCCCCCCCGGTGGGGAACCCCCCGATCGATGTCTCAATCCCCCTTTGGGGAAAGGGAAACGTTGGGGAGCCGACTTCTTTCCGCTCCCCTAGGGGAAAACGCCCGGGGCCCCGTTCCCCCGGGGGGAGGATCGACCAGCGGGGCCGGGGGAAAACCTTTTCGTCCCTTGGGTCTAAACACGTTGCTCCACCCCCGTCCGCTCCCCACAGGGCCGGGAGGGCTCGGCGATCTTTAAACACTCCCCCGCCCCCTTTCTGCCCCCCAGGGGGCCGGCGGGACCCCCCCCCGGGGATGCGGGAGGCGTGCTCTCCCGGGGTGCCCCAAGGTTCCCCCGGGTCCCGAGGAGACTTGGCTCGGGGCCGCCCCCAGCCCCCTTTCCCCCCCCGGGGGCCCGGGTGGTTCTATTCCCCCGGGGGAAAATTTCATTTGGCTTAGCTCTGCCCCTTTTCCCCCTGACTCCATCTTTTCTAAAATGTGGCATCCCCCCCTCCCGGGGCTGGATCGCCCTGGGCCCCCATTCCTTCGGCGCTGCCCGGGGTGGGCAGTCCCCCTATTTTTCCCACGGATTGGGGAACCACCGGGGGCCGCCCACGACTCCCACGCACCCCTGCCCTGGCCTTCCGAAGGGGGGCCCCTAAAATTCCCCCCTTTCACGAACTACGGCCCCAACAACGGAGGGGGGGTTTTTGAGGACTTCCCCCCCCAGTGGGGGCCCTTTTTCCCATTTTGGAGAGCTGGCCCCCCGGATCGGGTTGTTGGGGAAATCCCCCCCCTTTAAACAACATTTTCCCGCCCTTTCCCGTTTCACGGGGGTCCCCCCCAAACCCAGCGATCACCCCAAAAGGAAGCCCCCCGACCATCCCCTCCTTTTTGGACAGATGGGCCCTTTTCTCGCCAGGGGTGCACATGGTTCCCCCCCGGGGATTGACTTCTTATCCCCCCAACGGGGCCCCCCAGTAGGGTTTTCCTCAAGGACCGCGTCGGGCCCCTGGGGGCTTTTCTCTTTTTTTCTCCCAAATCCGGCCCCCAGGAGATTGCCTTTTCCCGGCTAAACCCAGGCTCACTCCCAACCCCCCCCCCCCCCTCCCACTTCCACCTCTCTTTTTTATAAAATCCCGATAGAGTGGGACAGAAATCGCCGGGCTGGCATTTGCACACCCCCCGGGGGGCCATGCCCTCATTGACATGTTCCTGCAGCAGCTGGGGAAATTTGGCCCAAAAATGAGGGGGTTTGCCCAAAGCGTCTTCAGCCCCCGGACGAAACTGGGGGCGGGCCCCCACCTGTTTGATGACCCCCCATGCGTTTTTGGTAAACAAGGATAGGCCCCCCTTTGGGGGGGAGGCGGGGGCGCAACCAGGATTTCATTTTAACTGCCTTTTCCTGGAGTGAGAAAATCCTTTGCTATCACGGGGCCCATCTCTCCCCCGCTCAAGGGGGGGCCTCCCGCGGGCCATTGGGGGGTCGGGTAGGTGTTTTTTTTTTCCGGCGACTATTCCTCTGCGGTCATTCCCCCTTTCCCGTCGAGGAGCGCAAAACCCCTTTCCCTTTTGCGACCAAAACCCCCCTCGCAGCATCCCCCCTTTTTAGACCTTTTTTTGTCGGGCCCTACCCACACCCCAGACCCACCCTACCCCAAGCAGCTTCCCTCAAGGCCCCCCAAACCCCCCCCCCCCAAAAACCAAAAAAACCCCAACAAATTTTGGGTTGGGCCAACAGGCCCGGCCCCGGAGGGGACTAGGGGACCCCCCTTCCCCGAGGGGGGGGGAAATGTCAGTTTTCCCCCGACACCCCCCTGGGCCCCTCGGCCCCCTGGCGGGCAGTCTTTTCCCGGGCCCATGCCCCCCGGGGGCGACGCAGGGGTCTAAACCCCCGGGGTGGTTTCTTTTTGCAGGGGGGGTTTCCGTCTACCCTGGGCCCCAACGAACGCCCCCCCCCTTCGGGTCCCTCCCCTCCTCCTTCCCCCAGCGACCCACCTCCCCCCCCAAGGCGGGGGCCCCTTTCGCCTGGAAATCGGGGAAAGGTTCCCCCGGAAAAGGGGCGCCATCCGGGGTCCCAAAACCCCAAACCCCGGGGGTTTTTTATTTTCTCTTTCCTCTTTGGGGGGTTCCCAAAGGCCTGGGGCGGCTGGAGGCCCATCCTGGGACCTTTCCCCTCTCAACGATTCCTCGGGCCCCAACCCAATTCAAGGGGGAGCCCCCCCGGCCCCAGATCAGGGACTCCATCCCCACTGGACTGGGCCCCTCTATAGATTGAAAGAGCTTTATTTTTCCGATCCTCATCCCCCCTGCCCAAAATTCCCTTTTCGTTTCGTCGGCGGGGGGGGGGTGTTTAAATTTCCCCAAGGGCCCCCCCTTTTTCGGATTTTCCCGGGGCCCCCCTTTTCCCTTTTCCCACGAAGGTAGTCAAGGAGAGGCCCCCCTTTCCCCAAAAGGGGGACATTCGCCTCCTTGTCTACCTCGACGACTGCCTTTGTCTTGGCTCCCTTTTCAGGGCCCCCCCCAAACCCACACCTCCAAGCAAATTAAAACTTTGCTCCCTTGGGGTTCGTCACCAACCCCCCCAAAATGCCGGGGCTCTTTGCCCAGTCCGCAATTCAACCTTCCTGGGCATGACTTCGACCCACCTCCATGGTAGTTTTTCCCCGACCCCGGAGAGGTTCCCTTTGCCGTGGATCCCTTTTTTTCCCCCCTTCGCCCCCTTTTCCCCCCCTCACTTTTGGGGAAGGGCCCTTTTTTTTCCTCCCTCCTGGGGATGATGGAAATCCCCCGTCTCCTTCTTTCCCCCAGGGAGAGTTCCAAAGCGACACTTCAGGGGGGAGTTCCGCCGTCGTTTGGGCCAGAAAACACGCTGGAACCAGACCAAACCCCCCCAGGGCCTTGGTTCGGTTTGGGGCCCCGGAGGAGTGGGTCAGGGCCCCCCACCCTGGGCCCCCGGGGTTTCCCCTCTTCCCCCCCATCCCAGGGGCCCCGGGAAATTTTTCAAAAAAAAACCTCCCAAATCGGGTGGGGGGGCCCCTTTGGGAGCAGTCCGCCTCGGGGGGTTTTTGGGAACCCCGACCCGCCGTTCCCTTTACATCAACATCTTGGGGAAATGGAGGCCCCGGGCAGGCCGCCCCCCCCTCCAAATTTCCCGTCCATTTGGCCCCCCCACCGATTTGTTTCCTTTTTACGGGCCCCAAAACTTTTGGAGCCTTTTTCATCAACAAAAGGGGGGGGGAAAACTCCATCGGCCCCTCCCTCCCACAAGGGGCCCCCCCCGCGGTGTCACAAACCCGGGGGTCCCCCCTTCGCCGAGACACCCTAGCAGGGACTCACAAATTTCCTTTGGCCCGACTCTCTCGCCCATCCCCAAGGCTGTCCTCCACACGGAATGGCCCCCCGCCGGGTTTCCCTTTCGACCCCTGGGGAAACATTGGTTTTAGACCAATTTATCGACCTTTTTCCCCAAGGTTTTAAACCCTCATTTCCAGTGTTTTTTTTCCCCGGGGCCCGGACCCCCAGGCTTACCCCCTCGACGCCCTGTCCCTTCCCCGGTTTCCCCCTCATACTTAGCCTTCCCTCCCTTTCCCGATCCTCCACAAGGGGATCAGGGAAAGGGGAGGACTCAAGAGACCCAGGCTAATTTTTTCATCCCCCTGGGGGGCCCCCCCAGTCCCTTTCCCCCCCCTCAAGTCCCCCCTTACGTTTCCCCCCCTCCAGTTGAACACAGGGGGGACAAGCTTTAGGGCCCCCCAACCCCCCCTTTGGGCGTCCCTCACGCCAAACCCCCCAATTTTTCAAACCTTCCCCCCCGCTTCTGGGGGAGCCCCCGGGTGCAACATCCAAATCCTCCCCGAAAGGGACAGGTCCCGTTCCCCTCCTCAAAACCCTCTCCATGCCGGGGCCTCCAGGAACTCCCAGACCTAGCCAAAGTCCCTTTGCAGAGCTAGCACAGGTCCCTTTAAAGATTGCAGATGGAGGAAAAAGGGTCTCATGGTGCAAAAGACAATTTTTGTCCCTCCCAACGGCCCCCCAACATCCCAAATAGGAAATTTCCTGGGCCCCCCCCTTTAACCCCTTGCTAGCTCCATCCGGGGTACAGGTCCCGGGCCCTCCCGCACACCATCGAAAAAAAAGGGCGGACCTTTCCTTTGGGGAATGATTTCCTTCTCAAGAGATCTCCCGAGGGGCTTCTCTTTGTGAGGGGGCCCAAACCCCCAGACGTTCCCCTTTTGGGGCCTCTTCACGTTCTTGGGCGTCCTCAATAAAACCCCCCCTTTTAGCCTTTGTCCCCCCATTCCCCCTTTGCCTTCGTCTATGAAGACTCCCCTTTTTCCTCGGCCCCCCGCTTCCCCCCAGACGCGAGGGGGAGAAAACCATGCCCTTTTGCGGGGACCCCAGAGACAAATTGGGCCTTTCCCCCCAAGACGGCTCCGTCTCCTTAAGTTCCTTCCCGGTTCCTACTAAGAAAACCCGGAAACCCCGGGAAATCCCTCCCCCTTTCCTTTCCCTCCCCCCGCTGGGGGGATACAAGGGGGGCCCACACCTCTTCGGACATAGCCCTTTCCCCCCTCGATGTTTAAAAAAAACACTATGGGCCCGCGCCCCAAAGGGCGTTTCACAAAAACGTTTTTTCCCTTTTTTCCATCAAACCCCGTTAAAACGAAAGGGCACTCAAACTGGCCTGTTTTTTAGGTGGCTCTCCAAGACCGTCAAATTTCCTATTCCCAGGCACCCAGGACCTCCCCGTCCCGGGCCCCCAGGCCCCCTGGGTCAAGCGGGTGGCCACCTCGGGCCCGCAATTCCCCCCAGGGATGAGAACAGATTTTTTTTTAAAACGGGAGGAGATTTTTCTGTTGGGGGTCTGGGGGCTCTGCCCCCAGTGGGGTGAAGGGGCAATGCCCCTGCGGGGGTCAGGGGCAGCGCCCCCTGAAGCTGAAGCATTTTTTTTAATATATAAAGAAAAATCCACATTTAAAACCATCAAAATATGTTTCTAGCCTTCAATTCAAACCTCAAATTCTGAGGGGTTTTTTTTTTGTTTTTTTTGTTTTTGTTTTTTGTCAAACATGCAAATGGATTTAATACAGGGCACTCTGCGTTTGTGGCTGGTCGATTTACGTAAGAAATGGGTTTTTCCGAAAATTACCTGCCCTTGGCCCTGGTTCTATTATTAGTAACTAGACGTCTAGGTTTTTCACAACATAGTCAAATGACGAATGTTTCAGCTAACTGAGATAGTTTGACCATTGCAAATGAATGATAAAATATAACAAAGAAGAGAGCAAAATCACCAACAGCTTACTTTCCAAAGTTTAATTGTTCTTCAATGCAGCGACACGCTGCCTGTGAACCAGGCGTTTCATGTGGTCAGCAATCGTAATGAAGCCATGACTTCCGAAGCTGATTTCCTTGTTGCAAGCTAGACATAACGCCTGCTCGTCACTGCTTTTGCATATGCTATCTCTAACTCTACTCCCACACACACCTCTTCCTCGAGCCAGTTGTCTTTCCAACAGTTGGGATATATATATTTTTTTTTTTTTTTTTTTTTTTGCGATTTCGTTCGACGCCATGAATCACAGATGACACTCGGTCGATCGGCGCTGTAAGTGGATGTGCAGTGGTTGGCCGAGTCAACCAAATAAAAACCAGCCCATTTGGGTATAAGCCTAGAGTAATCTCGCCGGAGGCGTCTCGCCGAGATTGGGAGCAAAGAAAATCGCGATAGGCCTAGCTTTTTTTTTTTTTTTTTTCGGCGGAGATTTTTTCAAATGGCGGACATTTTTTTTTAAGACGGCGGAGAACGGCGGAGCTGTTCTCATCCTTGATTCCAGCACTCTGTTCCCATGCGCCACCTCCTGGAGGCAGCCTTCTGGCGTTCGGAGAATCCCTTCACAAAATTTTATTTGAGGGACATCCGCATGACCAGGGCTGATGGTTCTAATGGATATCCTTTGTGGCGGCTAATGCATCCATATCGGGTAACCCCAGGAACCACTAGGGCACTCGCCCTCCTCCTTTTACTATGAATTCTGCTATTGTCTGACATGGTACAGTATATGACGCCAAAATGGGGAGTTTGTATTATACTCCCCGTTTGGCTAGTATACTTACCATGTCAGACTCTAATGCCCGCCCTGCCTTCCCCACTAGCGCCAAGGTTCTGGGGTTACCTTGCGCGCAGGCCTCGATGAATGAGGTATGGGAGACTGACACTGGCTTCTTCCGACGGCGGAAGTGGGTTGGGCACCACGTGACTGTCTTATCACTGCATTAGCCACACAAAAACTTCGGCCTGGCAGAGCAGACTAACTGCCGTGAATGCTATTGTCTGACATGGTAAGTATACTAGCCAAACAGGGAGTATAATACAAACTCCCCATGTTTGTGTGCGTGTCCGGACAAAGCTTGCCTGCTGAGCCTGCAGGTTCCGTGTCATTTTAATACGGTTGTTGACTTCACATAGCACAGTGATTACATGTACAGATAAAAAATGGCATCACATATGTGGCCAGTGACCTCTTCATGCTGGCGTTGTTATCATTTGTCAAGTTTGAAATCAAACAGTTCATGGTATCATGCATCCGATATAGATATGAAATTCTTCCAGTCAGGGTGATGTACTTTAACTAGTTTAAGATGTGAATGTCCGTTGGGGTTGTTATTCGTCTGTTTTTACCAGTGTACATGTCCATGATGGGCTATTGTTTACCGACATGATCACTGGTAAGGTATTGCATCCTGGGATGAGTTTCTGAAAAAAGGGCAGATATGTTGGTCATGGGTCAAGGTCTCTCAGCATCGTTTACATCACCGACATTGTACAGTGAAGCATGTTGTTTTATTATCAGGTCTGCCATCGCATTTCATTTTGGTAGAACCAGGGACTGCTGTCATCTTCCTTCCTGTCCCTGTGTTGGATCGGCGACAACAGCAGGGGAGTTGGAAGTGGTGAGAAATGGGCAGAGAGTTTGTTCTGTGGGTTTTCTGCCACAGTTTATGGAGGGGGTTTGTGTGTGTAGGGATTGGTCGATTTTGAGTGTGAATGGGTTTTCTGTGTTCATGGGCACTTTTCTCTCTCAGTGTGCAAGTAATTTGAAAAGGGTGAAGTCTTTAAATAAAAAAAATCATGACAAAATCTGATTTCAGAAAATATATAAAGGGACTCTTATTCATGCATATTACAATTTTTATTGTTGAATTTAAAAACTCGTTGTTTAAAGCCACAGCATTTTCCAAATTGTTCTTGCCATTTTTAGTGCTTCCAAAAAATGATCAATGTCAAATGGAGTTGTGTACATGTAGCACTCAGAACATGCTGTGCATGTTGTACATGGCATTGAAAATGTTAAATTTATGCGTGTCATTCTGTTCTCATTTTCAGTTTATGATTGGGAATCTCATTATTAGTAAAACACACCAAATGATGAATATTTTTGGCGTTTTAGTATGTGTGTACATGCAAGTGATGACCCATTCTACCCAATTCGCGTTGTTTGGAAGTCTTAGCTTAGCTGAAATGTAATCACATGTGAAACTGTGTATATCAACACGCGAGACCTAAAACAGGAGTTTCCCACTCTTCATTACCTCCACACAAAAGATGTGTGCACATGTGTTTGTGTATCTGGATGTTTCAGCAACTGGCTTAGCATTTCACAATCGCCGAGTGTACACCTTACACCCACATGATTTAACTTCTACAACCAGTAGGAACATGGTCTTTTGAGTCACAAAACAAACAAGAAAAAAAAGATCACCATCAAAAGACAGTCTTATACGAATGCAAACTTGCACACACATACACACACCACTTTCTCAATTCTCTGCTTCAAAGAGAAAGATCATTCACTCTCACAAAACATTATGAGAAAATCACTTTTCATTCCTGATTTTTTGGTCTTTTCTTATTTAAACAACAAAAAATACCCAATTTCATCATAGATCATTAAAAAAAAAACGGCAAGAAAACTGCACATCATTCCATTATTGTTTTCCCCCCGTTTCCAATTACAAGGAAAGCAAGACTGTAAATGGTCAAACAAAGGAGCAGTGCTGCAAGTGTGGGATGGGAAATGGGGAAATTGCTCTACATATATTCTTATCACTCTTCCTGGTCAGCCATTGATCAGGACGAGATCACTCGGGTTTTTCTTCTTCTACCTTTCACTCCTTCCATTTTCAACAAAACTGCCTGTATTGGCAATGCAAACGATGCCATCAACACCATGTACATTGCCAACAACACTGCCTGTACCAGCGATGCAGACTATCAAATCAACGCCATGTGCATTGCCAACAACACTGCCTGTGTCAGCAATGCAAACAATGACAACATAGATACCTCGCCAACAACCCCACCTGTTGCATTGCTGTTGTACACTTCTGAAACAAAGCCTGTATCAGCAATGCAAGCAATGATATCAACACTGTATGAATTTCCAACAGTACTGGCTACATCAGCATTGCAAATGCTGACATCAGCAACATATACATTGCCAACAACTCTGCCTCACCACGTACATTGCCAACAACTCTGCCTCACACGTACATAGCCAACAACTCTGCCTCACACGTACACTGCCAACAACTCGGCCTCACCACGTAACTGCCAACAACATCGGCCTCACCACGTACATTGCCAACAACTCGGCCTCACCACGTACATAGCCAACAACTCGGCCTCACCACGTACATAGCCAACAACTCTGCCTACACGTAC
>JAFLJL010016448.1:16770-31760 GCA_018398815.1 Conus ventricosus
TGAAGGTCACAGCAGGGAAAGAGAGGGGAATACAGATCAGTGTGAAGGTCACAATAGGGAAAGAGATGGGCATACAGATCTGTGTGAAGGTCACAATAGGGAAAGAGACGGGAATACAGATCAGTGTGAAAGTCACAGCAGGGAAAGAGATGGGCATACAGATCAGTGTGAAGGTCACAATAGGGAAAGAGACGGGCATACAGATCAGTGTGAAGTCACAACAGGGAAAGAGATGGGCATACAGATCAGTGTGAAGCTCACAATAGGGAAAGAGACGGGGATACAGATCAGTGTGAAGGTCACAATAGGGAAAGAGATGGGAATACAGATCAGTGTGAAGGTCACAATAGGGAAAGAGATGGGGAATACAGATCAGTGTGAAGGTCACAGCAGGGAAAGGGATGGGCATACAGATCAGTGTGAAGGTCACAACAGGGAAAGAGAGGGGAATACAGATCAGTGTGAAGGTCACAATAGGGAAAGAGATGGGCATACAGATCAGTGTGAAGGTCACAATAGGGAGACGGGGATACAGATCAGTGTGAAGGTCACAGCAGGGAAAGAGAGGGGAATACAGATCAGTGTGAAGGTCACAATAGGGAAAGAGATGGGGATACAGATCAGTGTGAAGGTCACAATAGGGAAAGAGATGGGCATACAGATCAGTGTGAAGGTCACAATAGGGAAAGAGAGGGGAATACAGATCAGTGTGAAGGTCACAACAGGGAAAGAGAGGGGAATACAGATCAGTGTGAAGGTCACAATAGGGAAAGAGAGGGGAATACAGATCAGTGTGAAGGTCACAGCAGGGAAAGAGAGGGGAATAAAAGATCAGTGTGAAGGTCACAGCAGGGAAAGAGAGGGGAATACAGATCAGTGTGAAGGTCACAATAGGGAAAGAGATGGGCATACAGATCAGTGTGAAGGTCACAGCAGGGAAAGGGATGGGCATACAGATCAGTGTGAAGCTCACAATAGGGAAAGAGACGGGCATACAGATCAGTGTGAAGGTCACAATAGGGAAAGAGATGGGGATACAGATCAGTGTGAAGGTCACAATAGGGAAAGAGACGGTTGTCCAGATCAGTATGAAGGTCACACGGACAGAGGGAGTGGGGTGGTGGGGTGAGATCAGTGTGAAGGTCCCATTAAGAGGTGGGGAGATGTAACACCAGAGAACAGAACATGAAAATGTAGCCAGCTCTGTAACATTAGGCCTAAGTCTGGGAGTTCATGTACCTCGGTGTTTGTCGGCGAGGACGACAGTGGTGGAGTCGGCCAACCCTTGCCCCTCCATTTTCTCCCCTTCCCCCGTTCTGCTTACAGATCAAAATGGAAGGGTGTGAATCATAGACGCTGGAGTTTTCATACAACTTATTTTTTTTAAATCAAGGTATTGATAAGGTGAAGTTGTGAAGTCAGACATTGGTGTGGTGACAGATTCAGTAATTTGACGTGGTTTACATAATTAGACACATTGTTCGTAGCGTTCCTGACAGATGCTGTGGATCTGGTCCTGTGGCTCGTACAGAGCCAGCCAGAGAGATGTCAGCTGACGGAACAGTGCAGCCCCTGCTGGAATTTCATGACTGTGTGTTCAGACAGAATCAGTCAGTTTGTCTCTGGACACAGAGTGCTGAAACCACGGAAACCAAGATTTTTTTTTTTTGGTGAGCATGACTGTGAACAAGTTGGTTTTTTAAAGCATGATTTTTTTTATGAATATTGTCAGTTTTTTTTTCTTTTGGTATTTTAAAAAGAAAAAAAAGATGAAATCTGCCTGAAAGAATAATTGACAGTAACGTCAACAAAATTCTTGTGGTGAACATTTGCATTTCATGACACGAATTGAATGCTTAAAACGTACAGGGAATCGGAAGTTGAGGTGGAAACTTTAGAATTATGTTTTTGATGTATAGGAGTTACGCACAAAACTGCTGCACTGTTTGCCTATTTGGGTGGTTTTACACTTGGATTTTATCCATTCTGTTTTATGCAGAGACTTGATGGAATTTTGTTGTTGATCGTTGATTTTTTGTCTCTTTAGTGTCTCGACTCTGGGCACTTGTTACCAAGGCAGGGAATTATTTATTGTTTGTTGTCACGTCTTGAGGAAGATAATACCCAATTTTGTATACCGTTATTGTAGGGTCTTTCGTTTTGTAAGAAAAACAATGAGCGAAAGTGTGTGTGTGTGTGTGTGTGTGTGTGTGTGTGTGTGTGTGTGTGTGTGAACACTGGTGTGCTGTGTGGGGAAAACCATTCACAGGAGTGTATAATTATGGTTGTGTTGTCTGAACAGAAAAGTTGGGAGCAGGGCGGTGTTGAATTGGTGTTTATGTCTGGTTTGATGCGGTGTTTTATGATATGGGCATACTTTCCCATAAAGATATGGTCCTTCTTCACACATAATCGTGACTGGTGGTGTTATTACGGTAAACATGGACTTTATTCCCCATAAAATGAGGGGCCCATTCAGGTAATATAACTCATCCCTGCTGTCCAAGTAGCCAATGACTATCAAGATCTAACTGATTAGACAGATAGGAATTGGGGCAAGAAAAGAAGACATGCTGATGTGTAGAGCTTGCCTTACAATGGTGACAAGTTGGGGCAAGACAAGAAGACATGCTGATGTGTAGAACTTGCCTTACAATGGTGACGAGTTGGGGCAAGAAAAGAAGACATGCTGATGTGTAGAACTCGCCTTACAATGGTGACGAGTTGGGGCAAGACAAGAAGACATGCTGATGTGTAGAACTTGCCTTACAATGGTGACGAGTTGGGGCAAGAAAAGAAAACATACTGATGTGTAGAACTTGCCTTACAATGGTGACGAGTTGGGGTAAGAAAAGAAGACAGTCTGATGTGTAGAACTTGCCTTACAATGGCGACGAGTTGGGGCAAGTAAAGAAGACATGCTGATGTGTAGAACTTGCCTTACAATGGTGACGACTCGGGGCAAGAAAAGAAGACATGCTGATGTGCAGAACTTGCCTTACAATGGTGACAGCCAACTGGTGTGTGTTGATGCCAGCTTGTGTTCTCCACTGATATCTGTGGAATGCAGTGCACAGGCTACATCTGTCGGTGTTCTGCATGGCAAAAACTGTTGGGGCACCCGTTTGCCATCAGATGGTGGCAAGTTCAAAGCCCGGACAGACACCCAGTTTGAAAACGGGCATTTTTTGCTGCCAGTTAACATTATTTCAGTCTGCTGGTATCCAAGCTGTGTTCCATAGATCCTCCCCTCCCTCTAATAGGATGGTTGTCCGTCCCCCGCCCCCACAACCCTCCTCAGTAGATATGTGGGGATGGCTGTTGTTTTACCTGAATCACCAACAATGCAGTCTTAAGTGTATTTCTGTGTTGGCACATTCTTGTGTGCTTGTGAAAACAAGAAATGAGAGAATATAATGATTGAAGGAATGGTTAGCGCCAGACAAAATGCACTCTGAATAATCAAACCCAGTCCTGTCTTGTTGTTGGGAGTTGTCTGCCGGGCATAATGATCATTTTGGCGTCATATACTGTACCATGTCAGACAATAGCATTCACGGCAGTTAGTCTGCTCTGCCAGGCGAAGTTTTTGTGTGGCTAATGCAGTGATAAGACAGTCACGTGGTGCCCAACCCACTTCCGCCGTCGGAAGAAGCAGTGTCAGTCTCCCATACCGCATTCTCTCTCGGCCTGCCGTCCAAGCAAGATAAGTCTTGTGCTGTCTCGCCTTCTCTTTGCCGTTGTGTTAAGATAGCTTTGTGTTTGCTTCTTTGCTTATTTGTTGTGGCTTGCGCGCTTCACCCTTTCATTCTTGAACCGGTGGGGCTTTTGGTTTGGTGTGCTTTATTCATTTGTTTTAACCACGCGATCTTCGCCTTTGTGCCTTTGTCTCGGCACTCGCGACCTCGCCTTCCGCTCTTTTCGATCTTCGAAAGTCGGAACTCCATCGCCGGTTTCACCCTTTCTCCCCAGTTTTGGCCTTTTACGGCCCCTTGTTCACCGAATCTCTGTCCCTTCTCCTTCCATTCGGACTCTCGATTCGCCGAACTTGCACGTCTTCCACTCGGCTTCCATTTCTTCGCCGGTCGTTCCGCCATTTTGTGTCGGTCGTCTCGCCATTTTGTTTCGACCGGCCAAAACCGCGTCACTTACGTCGACCTTCCTCAATCTAACACTGAGATCTCGTTACATTTACTACACTTTCAGTGTCTCTCCGAGGTTGGTTGAGCTCTTTATATCCCTCGATCCACCTCTTTGTCTCCCCTTTGCGATCGTGCGTTCCGTGTTTGTTCCCCACCACCAGTGCCCAACATGGTGAAGGACACTAATGGCTCGAGGCGCTCCACTCTTCGGCAGTCGCTCTCTACCCCGGAGGGGCCGCGTGTCGATTCCACGGGACAAACCGCTCACACACACGATGAGCGTACGGTCGGTGTAGAGGAGGGTTCCGCGCAGGGGACGCGCGACCATCATTCCGATTCCCCTCTACCCGACCGGCGGATACACGATCGTCGCGATCGAAGTCAACAGTCAGTCCCAGTCGGATGGACAATCGGCAGTCATTGCCGACTGTTTTTCATTTGCTTCTTTCCCTAAGCCCAAATCCAGGGCAAGGCTCCCATGAAAGGACCTGCCCGTTCTAAATCTTCCCGTTCCCCGACTGGTTCGCCTGTTCGACTTCGACCGCGTAAGGAGACCCTATCCTATCATGCCGCGTCGGCAATCATCGGCCCCAGGGGACCCTTGCCGAGACCCGGACCGGCACGGGTGGCGACTCGCGGACGGAATCACCGCACGTCACCCGATCTATTGAGACTCGTGACGCTAGCACCTCCCCACTAACGTCACCCAGTCTCATCACGCTCTCCCCAACCGTGTCCGGGTTCAGCACGACCCGGACACGAGGAGCGTCAACACTCCGGTGGAGGGACTGTGGCCAGTCTTTGGTGGAACCCCCCCACTGGCCACAATACCGGGTCAGGTACGCAGGCATCGACTAGCTCGGATCTGCGGCCTCACCCCGACGGTCGAACCACCCGATCGATCGTCTCAATCTCCCTAGGGGTACAGGACGTTGGGGAGCCGACTTCTTCCGCTCCCTATTGGGCAACGTCCGCGGTCCCGTTCCTCCGGGGGGAGGATCGACCAGCGGGGCCAGGGGTAACCTTTCGTCCCTTGAGTCTCACACGTCGTCTCAGCCATCCCCGTCCGCTACCACACGGCCAGGAGGCTCGGCGATGTAACACTCACCGACCCCTCTGCCACGCAGGGGGCCGGCGCGGACCCCACCCGGGAGATGCAGGAGGCAGTGCTCTCCCTGGGTGCGCAAGGTTACCCGGGTCCCCGAGGAGACTTGGCTCTGGGCCGCCACAGCCCTCCTTTCTCCCGGGGACCGGTGGTTCTATTCCCCGAGAGGAATCAGTGGCTTGCTCTGACTCTTCCCCTGACTCCATCTTTGGTCTCATGTGGCATCCGGCCTCCCAGAGTGGATCGACCTGGGCCCCCATTCCTCTCGGGCGCTGTCCGATCGGCAGTCCCCTAGTTTTCACGCCGATTACGGAACACCGGGGAGCCGTCCCACGACTCCCACGCACCCTGACCTGGCCTTCCGAAGGTGGGCCTGAACTTCCCCTTCACGAACATACTGACCCACAACTGGAGGAGGGGTTTGAGGACTTCCTCCCCCAGTCTGGGGACCTTTCCATTTTGGAGAGCTGGCGCCCTGATCTTGTTGTTAGGGAATCCCCTCCCTCTAACAACATCTTCGCCCTTTCCCGTTTCACTGGGTCACCCCTACCAGCGATCACGGCCAAGGATAGCCGCCCCCAGACCATCACTCCTTTGTTGGACAGATCGGCCTCTCTCGCCAGGGGTGCACATGCCGTTCCCCCACGGGGATTGACTTCTTATCAGCCCCCAACGCGGCCCCAGTAGAGTATTCCTCAAGGACTCGCGTTCAGGCCCTCATGTCTTTTCTCTCTTTTCTGCCAATCCGGCCACCAGGGAGATTGCCATTTCCCGGCTGACCTCAGGCTCACTCCCAACCGCCCCCCTCCCACATCCACCTCTCTTTCTATCAAAACCCTGATAGAGTGGGACAGAATCGCCAGGGCTGGCATTCTGCACACCACCGCGGGGCATGCCCTCATTGACATGTTCCTGCAGCGAGCTGAGGAACTCTGGCCAAATGAGGGAGGCATTGTCTCAGCGTCTTCAGACCCGGACGACACTGAGGCAGGCCCCAGCCTGTTTGATGACCCCTCATGCGTTTTCTGGTCAACAAGATAGCGCACCACCTTGGGGCTGAGGCGGACAGCGCAGCCAGGAGTCACTTTAACTGCCTTCTGGCAGTGAGAGATGCCTTGCTATCACAGGCCCATCTCTCCCCAGCGCTCAAGGCGGCCTTACGCTGCATTCCGGGTCAGGAGCAGTCGCTTTTCGGCGACTATTCCTCTGCGGTCATTACCATGCCGTCGAGGAGCGCAAACAGGCCGCTTCTTTTGCGACCACAACCCTCGTCAGCATCGCCCTTCTAGACCATTCTTTCGTCAGGCCTACCACAGCCAGACCCCAGCCCTACCCAAGCAGCGTCCCTCAAGGCCCGCCAAACACCCGACCCCCAAACCGAAAAAACCCCAACAGAATTTTCGGTTCGGCCAACAGGCCGGCCCCGGAGGTGACTAGCGGACCCACCTTCCGAGGGGCGGGAAATGTCAGTCTTCCCGACACACCTCGGCCCCTCTGCCCCCTGGCAGGCAGTCTGTCCCGGCATGCCCACCAGTGGCGACGCATGGGTCTCAACCCTGGGTGGTTTCTGTTCTGCAGGAGGGGTTCCGTTCTACCCTGGGCACACGAACGCCCTCCCCTTCTGTCCTCCCTCCTCCTTCCACCAGCGATCCACCTCCCGCCCAGGCGGAGGCCCTTCGCCTGGAAATCGAGGAGCTTCTCCGGAAGGGCGCCATCACGAGGTTACCACACCCCAACCCCGGGTTTTACTCTCGTCTCTTTGTAGTCCCAAAGGCCTCGGGCGGCTGGAGGCCATCCTCGACCTTTCCCCTCTCAACAGATTCTCAGGCCAACCAGATTCAAGATGGAGACCCCGGCCCAGATCAGGGACTCATCCACCATCTGGACTGGGCCACTCTATAGATCTGAAAGATGCTTACTTTCAGATCCTCATCCACCCGTCCCACAGATACCTTCGTTTCGTCTGGCGGGGCCGGGTGTTTCAATTCAAGGCCCTCCATTCGGACTCTCCCTGGCTCCCTTCCTCTTCACGAAGGTAGTCAAGGAGATGGCCACCCTTGCCAGACAGGAGGACATTCGCCTCCTTGTCTACCTCGACGACTGGCTCGTCTTGGCTCCTCTCAGGCCTAGCCCATCCCACACCTCCAAGCTACTTCATCTTTGCTCCTCTCTGGGGTTCGTCACCAACCCCTCAAAATGCGAGCTCTCGCCCAGTCAGCAATTCACCTTCCTGGGCATGAGCTTCGACACCACCTCCATGGTAGTTTCCCCGACCCCGGAGAGGTCCGCTCGCCTAGTGGATCTCGTTTCCCACCTTCGCCTCTCTCCCCTCACTTCGGCAGGACTCTTTCCTCCCTCCTGGGGATGATGGAGTCCCTGTCTCCTCTCATTCCCTAGGCAGAGTTCCAAAGCGACAGCTTCAGAGGGAGTTCCGCCGTCGTTGGTCCCAGACCAACGACAGCTGGAACCAGACCATCCCTAGGGCCTTGGTTCGTTTGGGCCACGGAGGAGTGGCTCAGCCCATCCACCCTGGCCCCCGGAGTTCCCATCTCCTCCCATCCCAGGCCCTGGAACTTTACACGGACACCTCCAACTCGGGCTGGGGGGGCCCATCTGGAGAGCAGTCACGCTCGGGGGTTTGGGATCCTCTGACTGCTCGTCTTCACATCAATCTTGGAACTGGAGGCGGTCAGGCTCGCCTCCTCCAATTCCAGTCCATAGTCGCCCACCGATTTGTTCTCCTTTTCACGGACAACACTTCGGTAGCTGTTACATCAACAAAGGGGGGGGGGGCACACTCCATCGGCCTCTCCCTCGTACAGAGGCCCTCCTCCGCTGGTGTCACCGCAGGGGGTCACCCTTCGCGCGAGACACATAGCAGGGACTCACAACATCCTGGCAGACTCTCTCAGCCGATCCAAGTCTGTCCTCCACACGGAATGGACCCTCAGCCGGCTTACCTTTCGACCATGTGGGAACATTGGTTCAGACCAATGATCGACCTGTTTGCCACACGGTTCAACCATCATTGCCAGTGTTTGTCTCCCGGTCCCGGACCCCAGGCTTACGCCATCGACGCCCTGTCCCTTCCCTGGTCCGGCCTCATAGCTTACGCCTTCCCTCCCTTCCCGATCTCCACAAGGTGATCAGGAAGGCGAGACTCAAGAGACCCAGGCTCATTCTCATAGCCCCATGGTGGCCCACTCAGTCCTGGTTCCCGGACCTCAAGTCCCTCGCTCACGTACCCCCTCTCAGTTGAACACCAGGTGGGACATGCTCAGGCAACCCCGTTCGGGCGTCCCTCACGCCAATCCCCAGATTCTTCACCTCCACGCCTGGCTTCTGTGTCAGCCGGCTGCGAACATCCAAATCCTCCTCCGAACGGACAGGTCCCGTTCCGTCCTCAATACCCTCTCCATCGCCGGGGCCTCTCAGGAACTCCGAGACCTAGCCATGTCCTCTCGCAGAGCTAGCACAGAGTCCCTTTACGATTGCAGATGGAGGAAAATGGGTCTCATGGTGCAAAGACAATTCTGTCCCTCACAATCGCCCCACCAACATCCAAATAGGAAATTTCCTGTCCCACCTTAACCTCTCTGCTAGCTCCATCCGGGGCTACAGGTCGGCCATCTGCACGACCATCCGCCAAATGGGCGGACCTTCCTTTGAGAATGATTTCCTTCTCAGAGAGATCTCCAGAGGGGCTTCTCTTCGTGAGGCCCAATCCCCTAGACGTGTTCCCCTTTGGGACCTCTTCACTGTTCTTGACGTCCTCAATAAACCCCCCTTTGAGCCTTTGTCCTCCATTCCCTTCGACCTTCTGTCTATGAAGACTACCTTTCTCCTCGCCCTCGCTTCCGCCAGACGGCGAGGCGAGATCCATGCCCTTAGCGGGGACCCCAGAGACATTGCCTTCCACAGAGACGGCTCGTCTCTCTTAAGTTCCTTCCGAGTTCTAGCTAAGAACCAGGAACCGGCAGTCCTCCCCTTACCTCGTCATCCGCCGCTGGCGGATACACTAGGGGGCGACACTCTTCGGACATAGCCCTTTGCCCCTCTCGATGTCTAACACATACTGGGACGCTCGGCCCCAGGCGCGTTTCACAAAGACGTCTTCTTATTTCCATCAACCCAGTAACACGAAAGACATCTCAGCTGGCACTGTCTCTAGGTGGCTCTCCAAGACGGTCAGAACTGCTATTCCCAGGCATCCGAGGACCTCCCCGTCTTGTCCCCCAGGCCCATGAGGTCAGAGCGCTGGCCACTTCGGCAGCATTCCACAGGGATGAGAAACAGATTTTTAAAAAGCAGAGGAGATTTTTCTGTTGGGGGTCTGGGGGCTCTGCCCCAGTGGGGTGAAGGGGCAATGCCCTGCGGGGGTCAGGGGGCAGCGCCCTGAAGCTGAAGCATTTTTTTTAATATATAAAGAAAAATCCACATTTAAAACCATCAAATATTGTTTCTAGCCTTCAATTCAAACCTCAAATTCTGAGGGGTTTTTTTTTGTTTTTTTTTGTTTTTGTTTTTTGTCAAACATGCAAATGGATTTAATACAGGGCACTCTGCGTTTGTGGCTGGTCGATTTACGTAAGAAATGGGTTTTTCCGAAAATTACCTGCCTTGGCCCTGGTTCTATTATTAGTAACTAGACGTCTAGGTTTTTTCACAACATAGTCAAATGACGAATGTTTCAGCTAACTGAGATAGTTTGACCATTGCAAATGAATGATAAAATATAACAAAGAAGAGAGCAAAATCACCAACAGCTTACTTTCCAAAGTTTAATTGTTCTTCAATGCAGCGACACGCTGCCTGTGAACCAGGCGTTTCATGTGGTCAGCAATCGTAATGAAGCCATGACTTCCGAAGCTGATTTCCTTGTTGCAAGCTAGACATAACGCCTGCTCGTCACTGCTTTTGCATATGCTATCTCTAACTCTACTCCCACACACACTCTTCCTCGAGCAGTTGTCTTTCCAACAGTTGGGATATATATATTTTTTTTTTTTTTTTTTTTTGCGATTTCGTTCGACGCCATGAATCACAGATGACACTCGGTCGATCGGCGCTGTAAGTGGATGTGCAGTGGTTGGCCGAGTCAACCAAATAAAAACCAGCCCATTTGGGTATAAGCCTAGAGTAATCTCGCCGGAGGCGTCTCGCCGAGATTGGGAGCAAAGAAAATCGCGATAGGCCTAGCTTTTTTTTTTTTTTTTTTCGGCGGAGATTTTTTCAAATGGCGGACATTTTTTTTTAAGACGGCGGAGAACGGCGGAGCTGTTCTCATCCTTGATTCCAGCACTCTGTTCCCATGCGCCACCTCCTGGAGGCAGCCTTCTGGCGTTCGGAGAATCCCTTCACAAAATTTTATTTGAGGGACATCCGCATGACCAGGGCTGATGGTTCTAATGGGATATCCTTTGTGGCGGCTAATGCATCCATATCGGGTAACCCCAGGAACCACTAGGGCACTCGCCCTCCTCCTTTTACTATGAATTCTGCTATTGTCTGACATGGTACAGTATATGACGCCAAAATGGGGAGTTTGTATTATACTCCCCGTTTGGCTAGTATACTTACCATGTCAGACTCTAATGCCCGCCCTGCCTTCCCCACTAGCGCCAAGGTTCTGGGGTTACCTTGCGCGCAGGCCTCGATGAATGAGGTATGGGAGACTGACACTGGCTTCTTCCGACGGCGGAAGTGGGTTGGGCACCACGTGACTGTCTTATCACTGCATTAGCCACACAAAAACTTCGGCCTGGCAGAGCAGACTAACTGCCGTGAATGCTATTGTCTGACATGGTAAGTATACTAGCCAAACAGGGAGTATAATACAAACTCCCCATGTTTGTGTGCGTGTCCGGACAAAGCTTGCCTGCTGAGCCTGCAGGTTCCGTGTCATTTTAATACGGTTGTTGACTTCACATAGCACAGTGATTACATGTACAGATAAAAATGGCATCACATATGTGGCCAGTGACCTCTTCATGCTGGCGTTGTTATCATTTGTCAAGTTTGAAATCAAAACAGTTCATGGTATCATGCATCCGATATAGATATGAAATTCTTCCAGTCAGGGTGATGTACTTTAACTAGTTTAAGATGTGAATGTCCGGTTGGGGTTGTTATTCGTCTGTTTTTACCAGTGTACATGTCCATGATGGGCTATTGTTTACCGACATGATCACTGGTAAGGTATTGCATCCTGGGATGAGTTTCTGAAAAAAGGGCAGATATGTTGGTCATGGGTCAAGGTCTCTCAGCATCGTTTACATCACCGACATTGTACAGTGAAGCATGTTGTTTTATTATCAGGTCTGCCATCGCATTTCATTTTGGTAGAACCAGGGACTGCTGTCATCTTCCTTCCTGTCCCTGTGTTGGATCGGCGACAACAGCAGGGGAGTTGGAAGTGGTGAAAATGGGCAGAGAGTTTGTTCTGTGGGTTTTCTGCCACAGTTTATGGAGGGGGTTTGTGTGTGTAGGGATTGGTCGATTTTGAGTGTGAATGGGTTTTCTGTGTTCATGGGCACTTTTTCTCTCTCAGTGTGCAAGTAATTTGAAAAGGGTGAAGTCTTTAAATAATAAAAATCATGACAAAATCTGATTTCAGAAAATATATAAAGGGACTCTTATTCATGCATATTACAATTTTTATTGTTGAATTTAAAAACTCGTTGTTTAAAGCCACAGCATTTTCCAAATTGTTCTTGCCATTTTTAGTGCTTCCAAAAAATGATCAATGTCAAATGGAGTTGTGTACATGTAGCACTCAGAACATGCTGTGCATGTTGTACATGGCATTGAAAATGTTAAATTTATGCGTGTCATTCTGTTCTCATTTTCAGTTTATGATTGGGAATCTCATTATTAGTAAAACACACCAAATGATGAATATTTTTGGCGTTTTAGTATGTGTGTACATGCAAGTGATGACCCATTCTACCCAATTCGCGTTGTTTGGAAGTCTTAGCTTAGCTGAAATGTAATCACATGTGAAACTGTGTATATCAACACGCGAGACCTAAAACAGGAGTTTCCCACTCTTCATTACCTCCACACAAAAGATGTGTGCACATGTGTTTGTGTATCTGGATGTTTCAGCAACTGGCTTAGCATTTCACAATCGCCGAGTGTACACCTTACACCCACATGATTTAACTTCTACAACCAGTAGGAACATGGTCTTTTGAGTCACAAAACAAACAAGAAAAAAAAGATCACCATCAAAAGACAGTCTTATACGAATGCAAACTTGCACACACATACACACACCACTTTCTCAATTCTCTGCTTCAAAGAGAAAGATCATTCACTCTCACAAAACATTATGAGAAAATCACTTTTCATTCCTGATTTTTTGGTCTTTTCTTATTTAAACAACAAAAAATACCCAATTTCATCATAGATCATTAAAAAAAAAACGGCAAGAAAACTGCACATCATTCCATTATTGTTTTCCCCGTTTCCAATTACAAGGAAAGCAAGACTGTAAATGGTCAAACAAAGGAGCAGTGCTGCAAGTGTGGGATGGGAAATGGGGAAATTGCTCTACATATATTCTTATCACTCTTCCTGGTCAGCCATTGATCAGGACGAGATCACTCGGGTTTTTCTTCTTCTACCTTTCACTCCTTCCATTTTCAACAAAACTGCCTGTATTGGCAATGCAAACGATGCCATCAACACCATGTACATTGCCAACAACACTGCCTGTACCAGCGATGCAGACTATCAAATCAACGCCATGTGCATTGCCAACAACACTGCCTGTGTCAGCAATGCAAACAATGACAACATAGATACCTCGCCAACAACCCCACCTGTTGCATTGCTGTTGTACACTTCTGAAACAAAGCCTGTATCAGCAATGCAAGCAATGATATCAACACTGTATGAATTTCCAACAGTACTGGCTACATCAGCATTGCAAATGCTGACATCAGCAACATATACATTGCCAACAACTCTGCCTCACCACGTACATTGCCAACAACTCTGCCTCACCACGTACATAGCCAACAACTCTGCCTCACCACGTACACTGCCAACAACTCGGCCTCACCACGTACACTGCCAACAACTCGGCCTCACCACGTACATTGCCAACAACTCGGCCTCACCACGTACATAGCCAACAACTCGGCCTCACCACGTACATAGCCAACAACTCTGCCTCACACGTACATTGCCAACAACTCTGCCTCACACGTACATAGCCAACAACTCTGCCTCACCACGTACATAGCCAACAACTCTGCCTCACCACATACATAGCCAACAACTCTGCCTCACCACGTACATAGCCAACAACCCTGCCTCACCACGTACATTGCCAACAACTCTGCCTCACCACGTACATTGCCAGCCACTCTGCCTCACCACGTACATAGCCAGCAACTCTGCCTCACACACGTACATAGCCAGCAACTCTGCCTCACCACGTACATAGCCAACAACTCTGCCTCACCACGTACATGGCCAACAACTCGGCCTCACCACGTACATTGCCAACAACTCGGCCTCACCACGTACATTGCCAACAACTCGGCCTCACCACGTACATTGCCAACAACTCGGCCTCACCACGTACATTGCCAACAACTCGGCCTCACCACGTACATTGCCAGCAACTCGGCCTCACCACGTACATTGCCAGCAACTCGGCCTCACCACGAACATTGCCAGCAACTCAGCCTCACCACGTACATAGCCAACAACTCGGCCTCACCACGTACATAGCCAACAACTCTGCCTCACCACGTACATAGCCAACAACTCTGCCTCACCACGTACATTGCCAACAACTCACTCTGTATCAGCAAAGCAAACAGCAACATCAACACTTTGAACTTTGCCAACAATACTACCTGCACTGGCAATGTAAATGGTTACATCAACACCATATACCCTGAAAACATCACTGCCTTTATCAGCAATGCCATATACCCTGAAAACATCACTGCCTTTATCAGCAATGTAAATAATGACAACACCATATACTATCACCAAGTGTGCCAGCAATGCAAGATTAACATCACAGACCTTGCCAACAACACTACTTCCATCAGTGATGTATACCTTGACAACACCATATATGCATTGCCTACACAACTACATCAGCAATGCAAACCATGACATCAACATCTCCACCCCTCCACAATGTTAGTTAAAAGTAAATGCTGTAGAGCAACTCAAAGTATGGACAATGATGCATTGAGAACTTCAAGTTGAATGACATGGTAAACACCCAAATGACAACACTAAGACATAATGTACAACACTTTAAAAGCCTCGACTGAGGTCACATTATGCATTTGATATAGAGAAGCACAGTGAAAGTATACGTACTGGTAGCACTGAGCACGCAATCTTCAACAAAACTGTAAATATATCGGAAATAGTAACACTAGTATATTATGTAGAACAACTCTCAACAACGGTAACACTCATGCATATACCTAAACACAAGTCTGCACAATTTTCAACAACACCACCACTATACACATGAAATAAAAATGCATTTTTTAAAATAGGGTCATCTACTTAGCTAATGTAAATGATGAGTTAAATTGCGTTTTATGTGACCTTTTTTTTTCATCTTGCCGTTAACTTTTTCTTCTCCAATGGAACACTCTAAAAAATACCCCCAAACAATTTCAAACAACATTATCACAAGACGAATTGATCTTAGGTGGATGAACAGAAACCCTGGAAATTACAACCATTCATCCCCATTC